>SNQJ01S0006482.1:41642-98750 GCA_010110895.2 Picea sitchensis
AACACAAACTTCATCTAGATTTGAAGGATTAAACATGAGTATTGTATGTTTCAAATAACTATGTAAAGCTCCAATGTATTTGAGTAAAGTTTCTTGAGAAGACAAATCTACTCTCAAAACCAAAGCTCTTCTCCTAAATTCTTAAGTAAAGGTTTGCACATTTTGTCCTTTAGCTTGTCTAAAATTTTTCCAATCCATAGTAGCTTTTTGCATATATGCCAATGGGTAAAATTGTCTTTTAATTGGAACAATAAAATCATTCCAAGAGGTTAAAATTTTACCATGTTTCTTCATGTCCTCTTGAGTCTTGGATTCCCACCAAATGAGTGTTGGACTATCCAATCTTAAAGAAGCAAGTTGAATCTTAGTTTCATCATCTTGAATTTTTTGTATCCTACAATACACCTCAATCTGACGAATCCAATTATCTAATTTCTCGGCATTTACCTCTCCATTGTACATTGGCAATTCGAATTTAATATCAATCTTTAACAAAGGAATTTGTGAAGGAGTTTTACCATGTCCTTTTTGAGAATTTGGAAGAGGTCTTGAACTGGTAGAAGAAGAAGAAGAAGATGGAGGTGAGGGTGGTGAAGAAGCACCATTCCCTCCATTTCCATTTGGAGTTTTATCACCACTGTCTCCCTTGTGTTTTGAAGGGTTGGAGCCTTCACCTTGCAACCTTGTATTCCTTTCTTCCATCAAGAGTTTCATCATTTCTCTCATTTCCATGAAATCCTTTCTGAGATCTTCATCTTTTGCAGGAATATGTTCATGACTCTCTTCATGAGCCATACTTGGTGATTGCCTCCTTGAAACTTGCGGTGATGATATAAGCTTCCTTCTTGAAGGATGAGAACTTGGCTCTACAAGTTGACCTTCCCCTCTTGTGAGTTTCAACCTTGTGAGCATCAGAAAACAAAACACTTGAAAATAATCATGTCTTCAAAAACCTATGCTTTGATACCAACTTGATCTAAAAATGAAGAAGACTTGTGTTCTTGAAATTATTTGCAAGATTTAATTCATGTGTTAAAATGCAAATGGATCAATTTTGCAACACAACTTTTATATAATTTACTCATTCAAGATGCATATAAACAGCAGCAATAAATAGTGAACAAAAAACACATAACACAACAAATGATAAAGGAGTTTACCCGTCTCTTGGGCTACATCTCCTGGTCCAGCTTCCAATCGATCTTTTGTATTATTTGTTCAAAGTGCTCAAATATGTGTTTTACAATGCTCAAAATTCCAAATAGATGGCTCCAATGGCTTCAGAACATCCAAAAACCCCTAGTTGGTCTTTTTTGGTACCTCGTTTGGCCAAAATTTGAAGAAGATAGGCTTCCTGGAAGTTCCCCTTCAAACTTGTTGTCTCTGGATCGCCAAAATGCACCCTTGTTGCCTCAACCTAGCCCCCACGTGCTTTTATGTGTTAAAACTTAGCACCGGGTGAAACCGCACAAATGGTGTGAACTATAGGATGGTTATGGGCGTGCCTAGCCCCTAACCACCAAGGTCGTGGTCGTGTGACCCATGTGACCGCGCGTTTAAATAAAAAAGGGCCAAGACTTTAAGAGAAAATGTTATCATGACAAGTGGTGGCCATTGGTTGTATAACCGTTTTGAACCAAAATCCAAATCCATGTGCACGCCAACGGTGTGACAAAGGGTCATATGGTATTCTATATACGACCGGGGGCTGGGGCTAAGCCCCAGCCCAGACCCTTGTGCCAACCATACATCAACTCAAACTTAAATAATTTCAAAACCATTACATAGTAAGAACTACTATGGTGGTGCATTGGTAGCGCGGACTTTGCAAAGGCTTTGCATGTGGGTGGAGGTCATGGGGTCGAATCCGGTGGACTCCAAATAAATTTTATACAACCAACCAATAACAGGGTGCCACATGGCAGCCCACGACTAGGCCACATGGCACCAAACCATTGGACAGAATATGCCACATGTCAGCAGACTATTCATCCACATCTGTCAACCAATGAATGCCATGTGTCGTACGGTCCTGCCAATTCATCTCTGCCACGTGTCGTACGGACATGCCATGTCAGATTCCGTACAGACTGTACAGTCAGCATCCCTTTTTTTGCATGTTTGACGTTTTGAATAGAACGTGATATCTCTCTCATCCGATGTTTATTTGAACCCAAACGAGTTGCGTTGGGTTCGTGACAATGAGGCCTACACTCCTGTTCGATTTGAAGAGATTCCGAGCACTTTGAATTTTGAGCAAAATTTGATCCCCTGGATCAGTTAATGGGACGATGAAATGTAAGGAATAGTGAAGGAAAAAGAGGATATAAATGTAACATTTTTTAGGCCCAACATGCCCCCCAACTCAACTTGTTGCATGTCCTCACGCAACCATGCATGGATATTCTTAAGAAATTTTGGCATTCAAACTATGGCCTTGATTGATGATGTCCTTTTAACAAGGAATGTTTCCAGGGTATGTGATACAAGAGTAACAGCATGTGAAATATGTGTAACAACATGTGAAATTTGTGTAACAACTTGTGAAATTTTGTTATGTTTGGTTCTTGTGTGACAACCATGAATACAAAATATGTCGGTTCTTGTGTTAACAACATTCATTTCACTTATTGATTTTCTTGCTGCAATAATTTAGCCATGTACTTCACTGGAAATAATAAGCTATCAATGTGCATAAGAGAGCATCGATGAGTATAAGAAAGCCTTTTATTTATCTTTATGAATCATGTCAATACGTATATCAATAGAAATGCAACAAAGTGTCGTTGGAAAATAAATGTTAGTGGATCATAAATGGAATGATGAGATGGTAAAATGGAATAATGGTAATGAATATGTGGTGAAATAGTTTAGCTCCTCCCCCCCAATTGAAGTGGTTTCATATCCTCATGCAACTTACGGTAGGTTATGGAAGGAAAGAGAACATGGTGAGGAAATTTTCCAAAATATTCAAGTCAGCATATAAGGAATTGTCTGATTAAAGCTTAGAAAAGAACATACCCCCACTTACCCAAAAAGTAGATGTAGTTGTTGTGGTTGTTGGATCAAGAAAACGTGATTGGCGCTGTAGCTACAACTGCTGTAACTATCGAAGCAAAGAATATCTGACTATGACTGATGGAAGATGGAAGGTGTCACTGCTGCAAGATCAGGAAAATGTAACTGCTAATGATACTGCTGTTGTAACTGGATCATGGGAAGTGAAGGAATTTGAACTGCTACTATTGAATCATGAGAAATGTGGAAGGCAAAGAATATGGAACTATGGTACTCTCATAGATCTGAAATCAAACTGCTACAACTACTGAGGGATCGTGAAAAATTTTATAGTCTTCACCCGCTACAAAACCGATGGTACAATTCTCATCATGCGAATGAATGTGTCGATGTCGAGCATGAAGAGAAATCATTGGATTACCGACCATTGATGAATGTCGTTAACCAATGCGAGACAAACTCACCAGTGATGTTAATGAGTGTCAAGGTACCCGAGTACATATTGCGAAGTGAGAATAGATGGGCTGATGTCGAGCCACTTGCAAGATCTAACGATCAAGGGACATTGATGTATTCCCATGATTGCTAGCGAGAGAGCTTGCCATTAAGGCATGCAAGCCTCAAGGTACTCAAAAAGGAACTCTAGTCTATATCCCAGATAAGGTGTCGAGGTCGATGGGGCAATACTATTGAAAGGCGGGCCTTAAGGAATCCCACATCATTCAACACGAGTTTATAAAAAGAGTGGTAGGACTATAGATGTAAATATCTCAGTAGCAACAGGGTTTATGGCAAGGAAATGTAATCATGGAAAAAGGGAGTTTGTTTTATTCAGAAGGAAAACTGGAAAGGCAAATAAGAACTGAAAAAGATAAGGGAAATGATGTATACAACTTAGAAAAATAGGCGTGTGTGAAGTCATGAAATTTAAGGCAATGGAAGATGGCTTCAACACAGGGATGACCGATCGGCTTTGAAGGAGAAATGGGACAGTGTTACGGCATGAAATTTGGCAAAATGTTGTTGTGTATCAGCAAAAAAATTTTGTGTAACAACAAACATCAGGATGCGCAAAAAGTTTATGTGTATCAGCAAAATGTTGTTGTGTATCAGCAAAATGTACCTATGTAACAACAAATATCAAGATGTGCATAAAGTTGTTGTGTATCAGAAAACATCAAGATGCGCAAAAATTTGTTGTGTAACAGCAAAATGTTGTTGAGTATCAACAAAATGTTGTTGTACATCAGCAAAATGTTGTTGTGTATCAGCAAACGTCATGATGTTTCGGATGAGTAACATCTCCTTCAAGTTGTCTAGCAAACATGTTTTTTCTGAAAAATATAACTTTGTCATAAAATTTGATTGTCTTCAAATCCTGAAAAAGCTTTAGCACTAATCCTGCATAAAAACCATGATATTTGCGAAAAACATATTATGCAGAAATAAGTGCAAATGCAACAAATCAAAGAAATAGACTTTGTTTTTATACCTGTTGTCATTGCACGCTTATCTCATCGTCCATTGCTGCGTGAAGTGACTTAAGAAAAACACATCGGCGTAACATGTTTGGATCATGGTTTTCAAGAATAAATAAAGCGTCCATTTGTAATTTTGAAGTGTTTATATATATATATATATATATATATATATATAATTTTATGATGTTTTTATAGATGTTTTATTGTTTTTCTTTGTTTGTTTTGTTTGTTTTTGTTTTATAATAAAACAAAACAAAAAACAAAAACATATATATATTTTTTAAATTATTAACAAACAAAGAAATAAATGTTGTTTGTGTTATTTAATTTAAAACAACGAGGCAATGACATTGTTTTATTATTTCATCCATGTGTTACAGCGATTAGAATGAGTTCAGAACTGCTAGCAATGACATTTGGAGTCCATCTGAAGATGTGAAAGAGATTGAAAGATTGAATGATGATTAGTAAATCAAATTGGACTCTTAGATAACATGCCATGTGGAGCAGAGTTTGTTATGAACTTGAATTGTTCTTCTTGGAGGGTGTCGTAGTTCAAAACAAATCGTTTTTCCCTCACGCGGACTGCAAAACAGAGCTCCGAAGAACCCTGCGTTTCTCCCAAATAATTATGAAATCCAGAAAATCCCTCACGAGTTACCTAATTGCCTTCGTTACCAAGACAACCCATGTTTTATTTTTTCCTAATTCGCCTCGGTTTGCTCATAAAATGTGTTTTAAAATCATGTGTTTTACAGTTACGCATTTCTGGCAATTACATTTTCTTGCAATTATATCTGAAGAAATTGAGAACTAGATGATGCCTGTTGTGGTAAAATTTCTAGAGCTTATCTCTCACAGAGAAGTTCAAATTGATCACCCTTATTCCAGGTGGATCATACAATGCCGAACGATGTAAATTCATTCGATGGTCATGCTTTTGATAAGCCTATCATGCTCTCAATAAGTTTTAATTGCAACTAAAGGTTTTTATGTTTATTGTTTTGTTGCAGGTTTTAATTTATGGTCAAAAGAATGAAAGCAAGTCATGAGGGAGAAAATGCTTGTAAGTTTCAATTAAATGCAAGAGATGGCATTGTTGCTACTCAGATCAATGAGAAGTTTGAAGCATGAGATTGTTTCAGCTGGTGTTCATAGTATAGTGGTGAGTATTCCCGCCTGTCACACGGGTGACCCAGGTTCGATCCCCGGTAACGACGCCAAAATTTTAGGCGGAAATATTGTCGTTTAATTTCGTTGTAGTATTTTCCCAACTATTTAATTTGTCAATCTGAGGTTCACAGGCTTACGAAGCACACACACTATATATGCAGGACTAAAGTAGAACTAATCTAATCTAATTTGTTGAAATGAAATTAATCTAAGAAAGCAAGAAATTACATAAGGAAAAAAAAAATACAACATGTGAAGAGTTGAACGACAAATGACATATGTGAGATCACACAATATATCAATCTCAAATTATATTACAAGAGTCAAATGACAAAGCATCAAAGAATAACAATGAAAGAATCAAAGTTAAGAATCCCCTGCTCCTAATTACAAGACAAAATTATGAATTACATGATCTCTAACTCTAACTCCCAATAATGAATAATCTCCCCTCATGAAGAGAGAGCACTCTCTTATATACATGAAAGTCTTGAAGAGTGTCATAATTATAGATCCACTATTCTCTCAACTTATTCCTTCAAGTCCTCCACTCATATCTTGGATAAGATATCCTATAAAAATCTCCATGATCTTCTCCTTTGAATATGCTTGAATGATTGTCCCAAATATTCTTCAAAGCTTGAAGATGAAATTCGAATTTGAGGCTAGGTGGTAATATTTGACTTTGTTGAAATCTTCACATATGCCTGCACACATCATCAAACTCATCCAACCTTGATATATAATGAAAATATGTCATTTTTCTAAGATTTAATCATAAATTCACTTATAATACTAAAAAGAATACAATGGAAAATAATTAGGAGAAACCCAAGTATCATTATGGAAATGGTATGATGGAAGGTTAATGGGACGATGAAATGTAAGGAATAGTGAAGGAAAAAGAGGATATAAATGTGACATTTCTGAGGCCCAACAAATATATTGGTGTTTTATGTTATTGTTCATAAATTTTCATCTTTCAAGCATTTTATCACTTATCGGAATCCTTGCACATCTAGTTGTTATACATTTTGTGGATTCTCTAAATAAAATAATAAGATTGCATGGTAATTAATTCACTAAGAGGTTTACTTAATCAAATACGGATACCCCCCTTGGCTTCTAGGATCTAGACAAAAGTGAAGGGGAAATTTTATTGAGCTAATAGTGGTGCATTCCCCATCTTGTTGCCCCAATTTAGTACCTATGATGGGACCTTTCACAAGGGTTCTAGCTCGGTAACGTACCCATTGACCTAGGTACCTCAAAATTTTCCATCTTGGGAAAATTTTGAATTATGATACAAATTATTAAAATCAAGAAGCATACTAAGCTATAAAGGAAACGATTAACATGTCATTCACAACATTAACAAAAAACATGCATGATATAAACAATTCTCATAGATAATTAATACACAACAAAATATAAATTACAGAGAAAACATAGAGAGCACTTATCTTTAAATAACCTTTCACCAACTGGATACAGACAATGGACATTCCATCCAACCATAGACACAGTTATTCTAGTTTTGAACAACAAGTAACCCCCAAGCCGAAGCTATGAATCCAAAAGGATGGGTCCTAGGTCGACTCTAACACACATAGCCAACTATCAAACTCTCACAGTTTTCTTAACCACACAAAAATCCTAGTTTATCATCTCTCTTTCCCCTTTCATCCTACACAACCCAAATAAATGAACCTCCTTCTCTACAATGTAGTCCCTCAAGTTGTTACACTTATTTTGCAAGCCTCAAGTGCTACTGGATAGGAAATATCAGTTCTAGAAACTCCAAGGATTCTTAGTCATGGATAGTTCTTTCAAAACTTCCATCATTCTCACATACATAGGCATCAATTCCTCACTAGAATAATCAACGGTTTCCTACAACCAACAAGTAATGGCTCTTTTACTCTAGTAATTATTTTTACATTCCAACCCAAGATCAAGAGTGAGAAACAATCCTATATGAATGAGTAACAATGAATGGAGAACCAATTGAGGAACCCCCAAACAACCAAAAATATGGTTTATATAATTGCATGCAATTAAGCACCATGTGTCCTCTCCAAGAAGCTCATGCAACCACTTTTCCCAACTAAAACCAAGATGGGTGAATAAAATATAATAAAAATATGTACCCCCTTTATCCCCATCTCTCATGCAATCATAGCCCCCTATCTCTATCCTTGTTCGTCTTGCAGTCAGTGATGCATTTTTATTATTAATATTCAAAGCATTACATTTCTAGGCTCTTTGGCCTTTCAACTTTACAGGCACTCCATCCTTTCATCGAATATACAAAAGTACATAATTAATCTGGGGACTCAAAACATGGGTATTTCAAGCTCTGGAGGTAACATTTTTTGCACCATTGCTCAGGATCGAATCCATCTCCCAATTTTTATTTGGATTCATATTGCATGTCTATTTTGATGAGAATGTTGTGAATGTTAATTTAAATATCTCATATAGTGATGCAGGAGCATTGAAGTCATCTTGGGGTTTCCAGGGTGAATATGGCTACAAGAACTTATTGCAGGAAGTTGTTGTAGGAGAGATGCAGAATGTTATTGTTTGCAGAACATGACATGTTGTCGTGGAATTGATTTGTTGTTGGAGAACATGATTAGTTGTGTAATGTGACATGTTGTTGTGGAAGTGATCGCTTGTTGCATCACGTGATATAATTGCTATCGAACATGGTAGGTTGTGAAACTTTGTTATGGGAAGTTACAATGTTGCAGGATAGTGACAGTGTTATGGAAGAGATTGGTTGCTGCAGAAAATAATTACCTACAGAATGTGCAAAGCTATGAAAAGTGACAACGTTGCTGCAGATTGTGATGATACTGCAAATTATGGTAGTGGACCAACTTGGATGCTTTTTTGTAGAATGGGTGTGTGCTTAGGATTTTTTATTTATTTAAGTATGGACATAAGACAAGTGTATGAGAAGAGACATGGAATCAAGGGAATATTGAAAATGTTCTTCATTAAGACAAATCTAGAGAAGATGGACCATTATAGAGAAGAGGACAATTAAGGAAGGAGCACACATTGTTAAGTGGAAGTTGGAAGGTGAATCACTCCAAAAGAAGAAGATGAACCCTGAATGGGAAACATAATAGAAAAAAGAGGAAGACTTAGGGGCATGAGGAGCCTGTGGGAAGCTGAAGGTGAATAGTTTCCTAAAGGTGAATAAACACAACGTCGAGTAGCTGGAAATGATAGCTTGTAGAGCAGCATGCAAGAGAGATATCGCAAGGAATGAAGAGGAATGGTTTTGACTTCCATAGTCTTCGGCCTAGAAATCCAATGAATCCTGTAAGCTCATACTGGATGTGGAGCTATTGTAATATCATTGTATTATTTTGTACACAATGAATAAAATAATTAGGGTTTGTCATATTGAATCTTGATGTGTATGTATGAATGAGTCTGTGTATTATTCTATGGCTGCATTATATGCATGTCTTTATGTAGATTATGTTTCCTTTTCTTGGATGATGATAAAAAAATGAGTAATTTATGTCTCTATGTGGAGAATGGTTTGACTATGTTTCTCTACAGATGGGCATAGGTCTAGGAGGAGAAGTATGTGTATGACGGAGGATGACCCCTTGGGTTGAGAACTAACCCTTGATTTCATATTGGAGTATCTTTGTATATGGTCGGTGCATACTTTTTTTCTATTGGTACAGTAAAACAGAAGATGGTGGTTGATGTGCAACCCTGGTGGTTGTACCATTTCATTGTGAGGAGAAATCTTTGTAGTTGAATTTTGCAGAAGCAATTTTGGAGAAGGTGCATTCCTATTTTGTGCAAGATAAATTGAAATCCACTATGTATGTACTCTAATTGGAAAGGGTTGGATTCTCTCTGCATCGTGTGGTATCAAATCAAGGTTCAGCTCTAGGATGGAAGAATATGAAAAAGGTATCAAAGCTAGATTTAGCTCTGGAATGAAATAATTTGCATGAGTATGAGAGATTGGTTGTGCTCCTAAGGATTTTGTTTTCTTGATTGTGTTCCTGTGTAAGTGTGGTAGAAATAAGGCCTGGGAAAATATTTCTTTAGCTTTTGTTTGTTGGAAGGAGAACGGTGGGAGGAAATGCTGGAGGAAAGGCCTATAAATGGTAGTCTGGTTGAGGGATACAAGACAAATCCTAAGGATTTATTAGTGAATATGTGCAGGTTGAGGAGGTGTAGGAACCAAGAGTTAGAATAACTAAAGATGATGGAATTGTAGTATATTCAAAATCGGGATTGCATAGGAAAAGAAGATGCACAAGATAAAGGGCCAGATGTCAGAGTGAAAATATTGAAGCTACAAGAATATGAATATATCCAAGAATGGAATATTGCATGAAGTAAATTATATAAGGTTGTTTCTAAGAAGAAAGATAGTCTTTGAGATAAATAGTTGCTAGAGATAGATGGTAGTTGTGGTGGAAGTTATCCATGAAAATTAGCTTCAGAAGAGAGAGGCAGTGTGGGTCAGTCATGATCAAATAAGATGTCAGTATTGGTGGAATTTATACATAATTGAGATAAAGGCATAGTCACTTTAAATGAGCGAGTATGTGGTTTGAATTTTTATGACCATAGGAGTAGGCTACAAGAGGAAAATGAAGTCGAAATGTTTCCTAGACTGGAGGATGGGATCATATGTTCTGGGGAACATGTTGGTTGTAGTGAATGCATTGTTTATGGATGGTGGATAGATATTTAGAGTAGACCTAAATCCAAAAATAAGTTATTATGAATAGATACCCATAAAAGATAGCAATAGAATATATACACACAGGTGGTGTGTGTGTCAGATGTGGTGAAAAAGAGGAGGGAGTGAAGATGGAATTTTTTTTTCCCCTTAATATGTTATTTTCTTGTTTGTAGGAAGAAGGAATTTTGTAGTTGCAGATGAAGAGAATGTGCTTGTATGGGAAGAATATGCAATGGAAAGAAAAGGTATTTGCATAGATGTTACAGTAATGAAAATTCACAGAGGTTGCAGGTGATGGATATCCCGAAGAGAATTTCCAAGTAGAAGATGATGCCTTGAAGATAAGTGACCTGGGAGGAAGCATGAGTGAAGTTGTTGAGTTGAATATGGATCAAATTATGGTCCTAAAGATGAGGAAACTGATGAAGATGTTATTTTCAGAGGAAGAGAGAATATTTCAAATCTTCAGAGGAAGAAGACATGCTACAAAAGAATGTTAGAAGGATTGAAGGTTGCTGAGAATTGAGTGTGAAGGTGTTGCATGAAGAGGAAGGACATTGAATGTATGTCTCCTATAATTTGAGAAGAAATATATTACACTGACAGGATCTCCGACTGAGGCAGACTGTGTGTGGTGTTTTATTGATTTAAGGTAGGTGTAACATGTGAGCATGTGACTCCATGTTGTGTGGCTTTGAGCAAGAGTCGTTGGTTGCACAGAAGGCACTTTGTAAACTACATTAAAAAGGGAAGTGGGGATGTCCTTTATGGGATGTGACTCATATTGAGTTATGGAGGTGATGTATAGATAAGGAGAACCTAACCATTTCTTGTGATGAAGGAAGAGAGGCAAAGATGGTAGCATTATTGAAAGGTGATTCACAATGGAATGAGATGGAAATTATATATTTCCATTGATAAGAGTATTGTTGTATATGGATGTGAAACAATAAGTTGAAATAAAATACAGTGGAAGAGGATGTCTTGTATTCCTTGTAGGTTTGAATTTACAATAATGAGGATTGTGGAGTTGGTGAGTGAAACAATGATGAAAGTTGCATTCGGTATCTATAGATGTGAAGGGTTTACCTCATAAGCATGAGGGAATTCTTTCTTAAAACCTAGGGAGTTTGATGCGAGAGCATCAAATTCATCCTAGGGTTTCTAGGGTGAAGATGGCTATGGGAACTTGTTACAGGAAGATACTATAGGAGAGATGCAGAATGTCAATGGTTATAGAACTTTATATGTTGTTATGGAAGTGATTGGTTGTTACAGAATGTGATTGGTTGTGGAAATTTATATGTTGTTGCATAATTGATTGGTTGTTGTAGAACATGATAGCATTGCTATAGAAATTGGTAGGCTACAAAACGTTGTTGTGGGAAGTGACAACATTACGGGATAGTGATAGTGTTGTGGAAGAGATTTTTTATTGCATGAAATAATTGGTTATGGAATGTGACAGGCTATGGGAAGTGACAATATTGTTGCAAATCATGATAATACTGCATATTATGGTAGTGGAGAAGTTTGGATGCCTTGCTAGAGAATGGATGTGTGCTTACAATTGTTGTTTTATTGGATCATGGACACAATCCAAGTGCATGAGAGGAGGCATGGAGTCAAGGGAATATTGACCATGTGCTTCATGAAGATAGCTCGAGAGAAGATGATCCATTACAGAGAAGAGGATGGTTGAGGAAGGAGTCTATGTTGCTAAGTGGAATCTGGAAGGTGAATCGCTTCAAAATAAAAAGATGAACCCTAAGAAAGAAACAAAATAGGCAGAAAGAGGAAGACATATGAGCATGAGGAGATCGTTCCAAGATGAAGGGGAATAAACACAGGATTGAGTAGTTGGGAAGGATATCTTACAAAGGATAGCTTTCAAAGAAACATGTAAGAGAGATCTCATAAGGAAGGAAGAGGAATGTTCGTGATTGACATGGCCTTCGGCATAAAAATACAATGAATGTTGTCAAATCATACTGGATGTGGAGCCATTGTAATATCATTGTATTATTTTGTACACAATGAAAAAAAGAATTAGGGTTTGGCATATTGAATCTTGATGTGTATGTATGGATGAGATTTTGTATTACTATACGATTGTGTTATTTGTATGTCTAGATGTAGATTGTATTTCCTTTTCTTGGATGATGATAAACATATGAGTATTGTTTGTCTCTAAGTGGAGACTGCTTTGACTGTGTTTATCTGCAGGTGGGCACATGTCTAGGAAAGATTGTGCTTGGATTGATGATTTTTTGTAGATGTTCTTAGCTAATGGTGTTAATATGTTGTACGAATCTAGTTATTTATATTTCCATTGGTGTAGTTACATTGTTCTAAGAGACCAGTAGATGAGTATAGTGAGGATGAGTTCCCTTGTTGTATGAACGTAGAGCTTTCTAAGAGTGTGAAAGTGTTTCTACGTAATATGAATGTGAGAAGTCTATGTATGAGGGAGGATGATCCCTTGGGTGGAGAACTAACCCTTGATTTCATATTGGAGAATATATGCATATATTTAGTGTAGACTTTTGTTTTATTGGTGTAGCAGAAGAGCATATGGTGGTTGATGCTCAACCCTAGTGTTTGTAAGGAGAAATCTTTGTAGTTGAATTGTACAAAAGCAGTTTTGGAGTAGTTGTGTTCATATCTTGTGTAAGAGAACTTGAAATCCATTTTGTATGTACTCGTATGGGAAGGGGGTAGATTCTCTCTATATCATCTAGTGACTCCACATAAATAAAATAGAACAAAGAAATGCAATACAAGAAGTAATTTCCAGAAAGAAATATTAAACACAAAATACAACTTGTAATTTGAATTTATTCAAAGCGTAAGAAAGTTATTTATGATATCAAATTCTCATAATCCTCAAGGTATATTAGGAACTCTGCATATTTGGTTCTTGTATGATTGGTATGCAATTCTTTGATTTTAATAAATCATCACCTTGTATGAAAAAAGTGTAGTGTTACGGTCCCAACCGCCCTAAACTCTCAAGTATATAATATGTATTTCTATGTAATAAAGTCCATCATTAGTAAATAAGGCCTATGTAATGTGAACACAACTATTGTAGGAAGACTTACTAGAAGGTTCTGCCTGTAGAAATTTCTTCCTATGGAATGTTATCAAGAGGATAGAAGTAGTATATATAGAGGTAGAAGCATTGTAAAATTTGTTTTGTTGAATCATTTGTACTCGAACTCTGCTCTATTGGATGTTTCCCCCTCAAAGAGGAAAGTGAACATTTATTTCAGAATAAATTTATCGTATTTTGGATCCATATTGTCATTGTGCTTGGTGTTCCATTTATTTTTGCTAACTACTTTGATAATAATAGTGTTATTTCTATGCATATATCCATTTGGTACCTTACAAGTGGTATAAGATCCCTTTCCTTGGAAAAATTTTAGAAAAACAAAATCAGGCTAGAGACTGGTTCTGACATCTATAAAGAACAGTGATTTATTGTTAAGCAGCTAAAACTATGGTTGGAGAAGAATACACATAGTAAATGCAAATGGTTTCACCTTGTTGGAAACCCCAACAACCCTTGTTGGTACCCCTTCAAATAGTATTGCATCAGATGACACCTATACACTGAATTTCACTTCCATGTACCCTTGAGTATAAAGTGAGTCCTATAAATATCCTAAAACTAGTCGTAGCTCATCCATTTAATCATCTTATTGCTATAGTGGAATTGAGAAAAACACTTGAGAAGAATACTCTTGTGTACCTGGTTAATAGGGTAGTATGACTAATGATACAATTAACCCTCCTTAGTTAGAACCCTGAGATATTGGGTCAAGTAATATTATTGGACCCTAAAAGTATATAAAAGAGATATAGCACAGGGCACTCCCTTTTACTTAGGAACCCTCAAAACCCTACCCCTTGTTGGTAGAATAGAAACAGTGGTTAAATTTTGTACATCCAATTTTGGGCAACCCTACTTCATACATTCAGGCTGTGAAATTCCCACTCAGTCTTCAATATTAATAATTTGGGCATTTTGTCAATGCATTATTATTCAAACATGAGTATAACACCATAGCAGTAAAAAAAAAGAGAATAAGTGGTCCCATCAACACCCTTATTTGGGACCTATCTCAGTAGATTCCTCTCTTCACGTTGATTGTCATGGTACCCCTCTTTCATAAGAATTTTTTTTTTGGACCCATCCATCCTATACAACACCTTTATTTGCGACCTATCTCACTAGATTCCTCACATTGTGTTGATCATAGTGGTATCACTCTCTCATAAGAATTTTGTGTGGACTCACCCACCCTCTTATTACCTTCTTATCTCCTTAGATGGAAACCCACAACCAAGACTTCAGTAAAAAATTGTCTTCCTTGGAAGACCCCTTTGACAACCTTTAAAAGGAATTTACATCAATTCAAACTTAGAAAAATGAAATTTTGGCTCAATTTACTTCCAACATTTCTACCATTGATTCGAGGCTTGTCAACCTGTTGAGCACTCAACACACCCTAAAAATTCCACATAAAATTTCACTTTTTGGGTACCACTTGATCTTTTGGCATTGTCTGATATGGAAAATGTGTCCCTTGCTTATCATTTATGTTTCTCATTAAGTCTTTAAAATCTTGCTTGGACATGTGAAAAATCATTAACTTAAAGACGAATATCTAAATTAGAGAAATGACAGTCAAAGTTTTCTTGAACGCGCTTAAGGATTTCGGCATCGAGAAGGATTAAACCTGAAAGAAAACACTAGAGAGAATCAAATTTTTCGAGCCCCGATCTCTGTCGGCATCGGCAGACACGAAATTATTTTTGCGAAAAGCACCACCAAGAGTATCGTTGATGATCGATTAATTTGGCATTGGTTAAAGGTTAGGGAATAAGCATTGAATGAAAAAATGAAATAATAATCGTCGATCTCCGGGACATTTTCAGCATCGGGAGTTTCGAAGGACAATTACCCCCGAAGGAACTATGTGTTGATTTTGAACGTCGATCCCCGATACTCACCTGACATCGAAAATCGCAATATCTAGCTAAATTTAGCGTGATCGACGTAAACGAAGTCCGGAGTGCAACCCTTACCCACGAGCTGAGTTCTAGGTTTTCTTTTAATAATCCCCGAGTTAGTAACGCCACGTCGAAATCATTCGGCATCGCAAGTTTCTAAATGAATATATCAATGAACTTACAAAATAACTCAAAACAACAGTAATTACAAAATCACATAATTACGAGAAGCTTGAATAAGAACATGGTAGATTTACGCGCAAAGAGGAAACACGATGCTTTCAACTGCTATGACTAGAATCTGCTCAAGCAAAACATTTTTGAAATTTCATATATTAAGGCTCCCTTCGGGCTTAGGTTACATACAATAAACACTACCAACACCTTGGCCAACTGACCTAGTTACATCGAGAACGTGAAAAATTATCACATCAAACAGGGAAAACTTTCAAAACATGTCTCACTTCCAAGAATACAAAATAAGGGTTTGCCCATCATGTATCTCCTGCAAACAAACCTCCTCCCAGACTGCTCCGTGCGCCTTGAAATGTCCTTATGTTCTCCTCCTCCATCATCCTTTGTGCTTCGCATAGATGCACAATCATATCTTGTGCTTCCCGAAGCAGCCTCTTGAGCCAATTTGTGCTTCCCGAAGCTGCCTCTTGAGCCAATTTATGCTTCCTTCACGACCTAGTGTTGTTGATACCTCCTATTTCTGTGCCGCCAGTTGTCTCCACAATTCTCTATTTTCTTGATAAATTTAGGTTGTGGCAAGTTGTGCCTGCTCCAGCTACTGATTGGGGTTTTCAACGTTAGAACCTAATACCCCTCCTTCGCATTCGGCTCTCGTTTCCTCGACTGGAAGTCTCGAAAGGATCTAGCTGGGTATCATGCATCACGAACCCCTCATCGGTCGGGTATGCACTCAGCTCAGTCAAGATGTGGTTTCCTCCTACTTCCCTTTTTTTCCTGGGCCTTCCCCTCTTCCGCGGTTTTGGATTTTGAGAGGGCGTGGCCTCTAACCTGTTTCCTTCAGACGAAATTTTCTCTACTTTGACCTCCTCTTGAGGCGTTGACATGGTTTTCAAGAAATGGTAAGGACCTCCTTTTGAAATCTTGGAGACACTCGATGACAATAAGAAAGAGTCCCAGGCATGTTGGGGTTTGTACCTGGCACTCTGGCTGCCTCGCACACCCCGTCTCCTGTTTTTAGCGGATCCCATGGAGCGACAGCATGTGTGTGCTTAGAATTCCATGAATGGATGAAGGTCCATGACACAGAGTCTGATAGAATTGGACTCACAATACCAATCCCTACTTGTATACAAACTCGACCGATGTGTAGAACCCGCACAAAACATCTAAGATTTATAGCAGAGCGGAGCAGTGAGACGGAACGTGCCAAAGAATACTCATACATTGCAACGAGATGTTTTGAAGGATTAATGCATCATATCTACATGATGGATATGATCCAGGACGTATGAAATGTAGTCCATAGGAGTTGCAGAGAATATACGATACAATGGTTTCCAATCTCTTTAATCTTCCCAGCCTTCACTATTAGCTAATGATGGTTGACACACTTGGTGATACGACTTCTGGGGTAACAACTTGCCTTGACCTGGGGTGTTTAACGACTTACTTTATTGTGGAATCCAACCTTTTGGGAGATGATGCACACTTTCGGCACACGTTCAACTCTGGCATCCTTTCCAGACCCCAAGGGGCAATCAGCCTCTGGAATGGCTTCAATGCTCTTATATGTCGTACCTGATCTTCCACGCTATGGCATGCAGATGTAACTCATCCAAACTAAAGAGGAGCGATGGCATGGACAGAGACACTACAGGTAATTCAAAAAGGTTACTCGGATCACGTAAGTACTTAACAATCAGGACTAGAAAGCTCTACAGGTACGCATCAGTTTTTTTTTTGTTTTTTCCGCTTACATCTTCCTATGTTTTGCCTGATAAGTAATTTCTAAACAATGTCAATATCAATTGTTGGAAAGATCCCACCGACTACCGAACAAAGTTCGCTCTGTAACCTCGCCAAGGAACACGAAGGAAACATTGGGGTAAGATCTACGAAGCAATCAAGGATATAGGACTCCCCGAGTTCAGTGACCCCGACAACTTCATCAACTTATGCAACATAGTCGGATCACATGCTGAGAAAGACTCACTATGGGCCGAAGAACTAGCCAAGGTGACCGATACGTCGCAAGGACTTGTGCAAATATTTATGGAACATCCAATGAAGGCTCAAACCGTGCTAGAACAGTTAAACACCAGTCTAGTGAAGTACTGAGCGCATGCGGTGGAGATCAGAGGATTCTACATGGCTCCGATGGCACAACACCGGTTTCCATGGGCTCAAACCTGCGATGAACTATTTATCAGTTGGTCTGAGTATGAGAAAATTCATCCTTTCAAAGAACTATGTTGAGTTGATTGTTAAAGAAACTGTTAGAAGATGATGCCACGTGGCGTATTTTTCTTTGCTTAAACTGCACTTAGCCATTGTTTTCAGTTGAAATTTAGATTGTAAATAAAGACATCGACCAATTAGTTGAGGGTCGATGGTTGTGGCAAGAACTCTTTATTTCTAGTTGTTAAGAATTATTTTGAAGTTGCTTTGAATTGAGAAGTCCTTATGGACCAAAGACAAGTTATTTTCATCAACTGCATGTGTGATTGGACATGGGAAAGAACTATTTCCTATCCTATTTCATGAATGATTATGTAATGAGTAAGAGAAATTAATTATGTTGTCAAGTTATCTGGTGCAATGTTTTGTTGTTCTTTGCTTTAATGATGAAGATGAATCATTGCGTTATTATGTGATGAATGGTCCTGGTAGATGAATTATTTTGCTTGCCATTATCTCATTGCATATGTGTTTTCTTTCTGGTAGTTAGTATCTCAGACAGTAATTGGATGCTCACATGGTTAATGTATTAGTACTAGGCCTGTGGTATAAAATTTTCATTTGCATGCTTGAGCAATGGGTTATCCCAAGCTCAGCCTCTTCCCCTTAGTTAAGCTTAATTCCATATTTGTTGCCAAGTTGGTTTATACTAGCTTACATCTCATATCTATCCCACCCAAGATAAAATATACAAAAGAGAATAGTCCAAACTGAAGGAAGAGCCTTCACAAGAAAACGTAAAGCCCATCGATAATTTGGTTGGATCCCAAGATCTAGAGAACCATTCCACTATTAAACATTGCAGAGTCTAATTGGGCCTCGGTGGCAGGTTTGGTTCCTACTGTTGAGTCAAGGGATTTAAGACCCGTCAACAAAATTGGTGCTAGAAGGAGGGCCTAAGAATGAATGGTTGGATATATATTCTACAGAGTATTTCAAACAACCTATATATTCAAAACAACCCACATGCATGGCTAGTCATTCCCAAGTCAACCCACACATGCTGAGTACTCCTGGAATGAGTAACTCACCCCAGCCTGAGGAAGAACCTTTTCACCCTGAAATACCTTACGCTCTTCCTCATGAGGAAGTAAATCAATTCAGAACAATCACAAGACCCTACGCCCGATAGATCAGTGTGTTGTCCTTGGCTCCCATACTCCCTCGAAGAAAAAAATAAAGCAGACCAGTGGTTATTACTCTCGACGAGGTTTTTTTGCACTTGTTAGAAGACTTAATAGATTTCGTAATCACTGAAATCTAGGAACCTCTTGATTTGATACCCGAAACGCCAGCCGACGATGTCTCTGAACCAGACGATTTTTCGAAAGAGGAGTTTAACTCAGATTCTGAAGATATGGAAGGCAACAATGACCATAATGATAAAAGGGGGAACCCACCTCTGAACAATCAACCCTGGTTAGCCAGAGACATTTTGTCCCTCCTAGGACCAGTTCATAACCTTCCCCGTCATCCAGAGAAGTTTCTTCCCAAGTTTGATCTTGAAACCTCTAGATTGCCTGAAGATCATATCAAGAAATTTGTACTAGCGATCAGGCTTATGAGCATCCAACATGAGGACATAGTATGCATACTTTTCCCATATACGTTTGAAAATTTGGCTTCCACATGGTACTTCAACCTTCCGATAGGATCTATAAGTAGTTGGATGAAGTTCCATAAATATTTTCTAGACAAAATTGCCGAAGAAACTACTACGGGAGCTCTGATGGCCGAGTTGTTCGCCACCACCATGAGTTCGAAAGAAAGGGTCAAATACTTCAATCAAATATTCACAACTATCTTGAACAAGTTCCAGCCCAAAGCTAATCCAACTTAATAATTTCAAATCGAAGTTTATGCTAACACTCTCCCAGCTTCCATTTCCATGTTCATAAAAAGGGTTGCTAAACGAACCCTAGTTGAGAATTTCAAAGAAGAAAAAACAATTGAATTCCATATGAAAGGGTGTAAAGAAGGCCAGGTTTCATTAGTTAATAAATAAGCTCAACCTCCCCCTAGGAGAGGACTTCTTTTGACTAGACCACTGTGGAAAAAAGCAGAACATACTCCAAACAAAGGTAATGGAGACATAGAATATCTACAGTGCATGGTTAAGAAACTATCAAATGAGATCATAGACATGAAGAGAAACGTTGGGGGAAAAAACCAAGGTCAGAGGCCCTACAAGACTTTATTTAAAAGGAACCCACCATTCAAGGTGATTGAACCTCCCCCGGCCAACTTCCCTCTGATTCTTTCTATATGTATCACCAGGAAAACCACTTCGAAAGAGACTTCCCTCAATGGGCGCACGCCATGAATTTAATGTCCAATCAGTTTCTAGATGAATTCTCCCTGACAAAATGATCGATCGGTTCAGTTATGAATATTGTCAACCAAGAAGAGGTTGATCCACCACAAGATACATCCATGCTAATATGGGATCCCAACTTGATCATGCCTTCTGACAACCTATTTGAGTCTCAAGAACCACCCATCAAGGTATCGGTGGTGCAGGTGTGCAGTAAAGGTCCACCTATCTCAAAGGACATCACTGCGGCCCAAACTTCAAGAGATAAGACATCCTTGGATCGCCCAAAAACACCTTTTTCTCCCAATAGGAAACCTATAAGCATCCATACCTGAGAATCGCCCAAACTTGATTTGAACGTAGTTGAATATTTGAAGAAGGTAAGGGCGAACATATCAATCATGGACATGTGTAATATCCCTCAGTAGAAGGACTTCCTGCTACAAGCTTTGAACTCAGTAGAAGACCCTACGACTAGCAATGGTCAGGAAATAAATATAGCTTCCAAAGACCCAAAGAATAAATCAACTGTGAATACTTGTTCAGAAGATAAGAAAGGGAGGCCTTTTGTCCCACCTTTCCTCTTAACGTTCGAAGTTTTCAACAGGAACCTCCATAATTGTTTGGTAGATTCAAGAGCATCTTCCAATGTTATGCCCTTGTCAATTTGCTGAAAATTAAATGTCGTTCCTCTACAGAGAGACAAACATGTGATACATCTAGACAGGACCCAGGTCAAAGTCCTGGGGGAACTCAGGGATGCAATGATCAGGATAGCAACACATACTAAATTTGTACAAGTGATTGACATCATCGTGGTAGACATCCCAAAGGCCTATGGGTTATTACTAAGTCAATATTGGTCTGAGAAGTTAAATGGGTACTTTAGCGCAAACTGGGCACACCTTTGGCTACCACCAAAGGGATACAAGAATATGATCAGAATCGATAGGGAGAGATATCTTAAACATATAGTCATTGATCTAGAAACCCTGAATGAACCCTCATCTACAGATTTCCCCATGCTAGTCAATTATTCCTGTGATTCCCACTTCAAAAAAAATTCTCCTCTCTTATCCTATGTCCCCCTCACTCAATTGTTTTTCAAGAGAAATCATCGATACCGATAGAAGACACCCTCCTCTACCAAGACCCTATGTTAGAAGTTACGAAACAAGAGATAGGAAATCTAAAAAGAAATAAGCAAGAAGAGAAGGGTGATTTTCGTTCACAAATTTGGACCATATACTTTCATGGATCTAAATCGCAAGAGGGATCGGGGGCAGGGTGCATCCTCATTGATCCAAAAGGTAAACGTTATTTCTTGTCCTGTAGACTAGAATTCAAATGCACCAATAACACCGCCGAGTATGAAGCTCTAGTACAAGGGTTAAAGAAAACCATAGACCTGAACGTCAAAAAATTGAAACTTTTTGGGGACTTAGAGATTATCATTATACAAGTAAGGAATACTATACACTGCAATTCCCCGCACCTGAAGAATTATCAGCATGAATTGCATAGGTTAATGGAGCATTTTGAAGCTTTCAATATCACCGTGATCCCCAGAGAAAAGAACATCCTTGTTGATTCCCTGGCCATAGTGGCTTCGAGGATGTCACCTCTAGAGGACTATGAATCCTCCCGGATCACCGTGGAACTACTCTACAAACCATAGGTGCCTAAAAATATCTCTAATTGGAAGGTCTTTGAAGGAGACAAATAGATTATAAACTTCTTGACTAACCAAGACAATTTCAAAGATTTAGCCATTGACGATGAGGTATTCTAGGAGAAAGAGATAGAAACTGACACTCGAATAGCCAAGCCTATTGACAGATCAAAATATCACACCATCCTAAAGGGGATAGCTAATCTAGAAAGTCTGTTTGACCTGAAAGAACGCTTTAGGGGGCCTAACAACGCTAAGACCGGTAGCTCTTGTCCCCTGCATGAAACTATAAATCTCAGAACCCCAAAAAATCCAAAGAATGTGAATCTCGGAAAGACCATATCTAAAGAAGAAAGAAAGGCTTATCTCAAACGTTTCAGACAATATCAAGATGTCTTTGCATGGTCCTACCGAGACCTGAAAACCTACGACAGTCGGATCATTCAACAAACTATACCGTTGAAACCTGAGGTGAAACCTTTCCAATAGAATCTCTGAAAGTATCACCCATCCCTGGAGCCTCTCATGTATCAGGAATTAAAGAATCTTTTAGATGCCAAGATCATTTTCCAGGTCAGGCATTCCGCATCGATAGCAAATCTAGTTCCTATGAGGAAAAAGTCTAGAGAAATTCGCTTATGCGTAAATTTTAGAAATCTCAACAGAGCTTCAGAAAAGGACAATTACCTAGTCTCCCCTATGGCGTAACTCTTGCAAACTGTGTCTGGCTCGGATATCTTCTCCCTACTAGACAGTTTCTCAGGTTACAACCAAGTCCTGGTTTCGGAGGAGGATCATTTAAAAACTACTTTCCGAACCAAGTGGGGAACCTTCGCTTATAAACGCATGCCTTTTGGGTTAATCAATGTAGGAGTGACCTTCCAAAGGGCCATGGACATAGCATTTCGAGGACTAATCAACAAGTGTGTGGTGGTGTATCTAGACAATGTAACCATGTATTCAAAGAACAGAGAAGAACACATCCAACACTTAGCTCAATTTTTCGAAAGGTGTAGGAAATACGGTATATCCTTAAATCCAAAGAAAACCATTTTTGACGTCGAGGAAGGTAAGTTGTTAGGTCATATTATATCCCAAGAAGGTATTGGCATAGACCCGGAAATGATTAAAGCCATATCTCAACTCTCGTTGCCCCATAACAAGAAAGCTATGCAATCCTTTTTCGAGAAAATAAATTTTGTGAGGAAATTCACTCCCGATTTCGTGGAAATCATCAAACCCTTACAAAAGATGATTCGCAAAGATGTCAAATTTAAGTGGGATGATGAACGAAAGGATGCTTTCAGCAATATTAAAACTGCCATATCTCGGGCCCCTATGCTACGAAGTCCCGATTTCAATAGGGATTTTTTCCTCTATACTTTCGCCTCCGACCAGTCGTTAGCTGCAGTATTGACTCAGAAGGATGGTAACAACAATGAATATCTAGTGTCATTCATGAGCACTAATATCTAAGGAGCCGAGATTAACTATCTTGTTGTTGACAAACAGGCCTATGCGGTATACAAGGCAGTAAAACACTTCAGGTCTTACATCCTCAAGAACCACACCAAAGTGATTGTGCCTCACCCTGCAATCTGATCCTTGTTTACTCAGCAAGAGATGGGGGAAAGAAGAGGAAACTTGATGGTAGTAGTCCAATAATTTGATCTAGATATAAAACCTGCCAAACTTGTTAAGGGGAAAGGGTTGTGCAAACTTGCAGTTGAATCCCAGGACCAAGAAAATGAAGATTTTGGATGGGAGAATGAAATGGAATTATGGTGTGGTGAATATTCATACATTTCCCCAGGGCCCGAGTCTTGGTATAAGAATCTGACCTACCTCCTACACCATGGGTCTTTCCTAGAAAATCTCAACCCTAGGGAAAGGAGAGCTCTCAGGTTAAAATCTGCACAATATTGCCTCATAAATTCGGTACTCTTTCGGATTAATTATGATGGAGTACTCTTAAGATGTATCAAACGTGAAGATGCAGAAAAACTCTTGAAGGAACTCCATGATGGCCCTGCGGGTGGACATTTCGCAGGAAACACCACCGCTCAAAAGATACTGAGGGTTGGCTATTATTGGCCCACCTTCTTCAAATACACTCACACCTATCCTAGGAACTACAAAACTTGTCAAATGAGTGTTGGGAGAGAGAAGAGAGCATCAATCCCACTCCAGTCGATGATTGTCTCTAGGCCTTTTGAGCAATGAGGGTTAGATATCAGAGGAGAAATCACACCAAGCTCTTCAAAACAACACAAGTACATTCTGACTTCTAGTGATTACTCACAAAATGGGCATAGGCTATCCCTTTGACTCATGTAAATGAAAAAGTGGTGATCCAATTCATAAAGCAACAGCTAATCACAAGGTTTGGTGTCCCTTTTGTACTAGTTTTGATAATGCATCTTATTTCTCTTCAACCTGACTGACGGAGTTTTCTTTGGACAAAGGAATCATAATTAATTGCTTTGAAAATTATTACCCACAAGGAAACAGGGTGGCAGAATCGACCAATAAGAACCTAGTAAGGATACTAAATAAGATGGTTGCAAATAACAAAAGGAATTGGCATAATCTACTCCATAATGATTTGTGGGCTGATAAGGTCACACCCAAAGAAGCCATCGGAAATTCCCCATACTTTCTAGTTTACGGACAGGAAGCTATTCTCCCAAATGGGCTTTATCTTCCATCTCTTCAACTAGCACAAGATTCCAACGGGGATCCCTCATCGGTCATACAACAAAGAATTGATACTCTTCTCATGCTAGAAGAAGAGAGAGAAAAGGCTAAGTCGAAATTCATAGCTCACCAGCAAATAGTGAAAAGATGGTTTGACAAGCATAAGGCCAAAGAGAAGGATTTTGAAATAGGAGACTTAGTATTGAAATGGGACAGAGAAAATGAGACCAAAGGGAAACATTCTAAGTTTCATAATCTATGGCTTGGACCTTTCCAGGTGGCTGAGAAGATTAGGGTGGGCACTTATCGATTACAGAATCTGAGGGGGGAACCTAAATCCCTCCCATTAAATGGCCAAGCACTCAAACAATATTTCCAATAAAATAAAAAAATAAAAATAAAAATGAAAGTAAAAAAAGGGAGGCATCTTGTTTTAGTGTTTTCAAGATTTCGAAATACTTTTCTTTTCAGTTTTTTTTTGCTTTCTAGATTTCTGCGCTTTTGAAAGTTGTGTTTAGTGGGACAATGGTTGACCTTAAGTCATGCGACATAGCGAACTCTGTTCCGAACTCATCTCTCACATACAACACAAGAAGCATCAAAGAGCTTGAGGTTTCTTTGAGGAGCCCTCCATCTAACCCGAGCAAACAAACAACTTAGAAGAAATGTTAGAATTATCTGACTAGTGGTTTGTTAAGACCTTAAGGGTAATACGGAAAGCCAGAAAGGACTACATGAACCCAAACACAAATCTAGCAAAGGTTCCACCTAACCATATCACTTTGAGAAATAAATAGATGTCATCCTCTCTCACTAGATCAGGCTATCATGCCGAAATAAAATGAACATTATCAAAAGAGTGATTAGTAGGGGAGGGTATGTAGATATCTTCGTCAGGGTTATAGACACTCGCTAGTAGCGGAGCAAGGTCTGTGATGTCGAGGTGACTCCACCGAGGCTATGGACGTTCACTGGAAACGGAGAAACACCAAAGCGAAGCAATAAAGGTAACTAAGGGATTCATGCCAATGAATTATTTTCTAGTCTTTTGTAAAAGTGGACGTAAGTCAAGGTTATAGGAAACGAAGGAGGAATAAAGGTTGAAACCCCATGGGCAGACCCGAAAGCATCAACCGAAGCATTTCAAATTTCCATAGGTAAAAGAGGCTCTGATTTAAAACCAGGAAAGTTTCTCCACCAACTTTCATACCAACTGAGCATGAAGGAAGAACGGAAATTCTGCGTTCGCCCAGTGAGTCGCCATTTGTTAAGCCCTCAACACACCCTAAAAATTCCATGTAAAATTTCACTTTTTGGGTACCACTTGATCTTTTGGCATTGTCTGATATGGAAAATGTTTCCTTTGCTTATCATTTTTGTTTCTCATTAATTCTTTAAAAGATTTCTTGGACATGTGAAAAATCATTAACTTAAAAGATGAATATCTAAATTAGAGAAATGACAGTCAAGTTTTTCCTAGATGTGCTTAAGGATTTCGGCATCGGGAAGGATTAAACGTGAAATGAAATGCTAGAGAGAATCAAAGTTGTCGAGCCCCGATATTCGTCAGCATCAGCAAACACGAAATTTATTTTTGCGACAAGCACCACCAAGAGTATCGTCAATGACCGATTAATTCGGCATTGGGGAAAGGTTAGGGAATAAGAATTGAACGAAAAAAAGAAATAATAATCGTCGACCTTCGAGACGTTTTCGGCATTGGGAGTTTCGAAGGACGATAACCCCTGAAGGAACTACGCGTTGATTTCAGACGTCGATCCTCGATACTCACCTGGCATTGGTATTCGCAATATCTAGCTCAATCTAGCGCGATCGACGTAAAAAAAGTTTTGAGTGCAACCCTTACCCACGAGATGAGTTCTAGGTTTTCTTTTAATAAGCCCTGATTTAATAACGCCACATCGACATCATTCAGCATCGGAAGTTTCTAAAGGAAAATATCAATGAACTTACAAAATAACTCAAAACAACGGTAATTACAAAATCACATAATTACGAGAAGCTTGAATAAGAACATGGTAGATTTACATGCAAAGAGGAAACATGATGTTTTCAACTGCTATGACTAGAATATGTTCAGGAAAAACATTTTCGAAATTTCATATATTAAGGCTCCCGTCGGGCTTAGGTTACATACAATAAACACTACCAACACCTTGGCCAACCGACCCGGTTACATCCAGAACATGAAAAATTCTCACAACAAACAGGGAAAACTATCAAAACATATGTCACTTCTGAGAATACAAAACAAGTGTCCGCCCATCATGTATCTCCTGCACACGGACCTCCTCCCAGACTACTCTGGGTGCCTTGCAATGTCCTTATGTTCTCCTTCTCCATCATCCTATGCGCTTTTCACAACTGCACAATCGTATCTTGTGCTTCCTGAAGCTGCCTCTTGAGTGAATTTGTGCTTCCTTCATGACCTGGTGGTGCTAATACCTCTTGGTTCTGTGCTACCAGTTGTCTCTGTAATTCTCTATTTTCTTGATAAATTTCAGCTATGGAAAGTTGTGCCTACTCCAGCTGTTGATTTTGGTTTTCAACGTTAGAACCTGATACCCCTGTCCTTCGCATTTGGATCCCGCTTCCTCAACTGGCAGTCCCGACAGGATCTATCCAGGTAGCATGCATCATGAACTCCTCAACGGCTGGGTATGCACTCAGCTCAGTTAAGATGTGGCTTCCTCCTACCTCCTTTTTTTTTTTTCTGGGCCTTCCACTCCTCTGCGGTGTCAGCTTTTGAGAGGGCATGGCCTCCAACGTGTGTCCTTCAGAAGCACTTTTCTCCACTTCGACCTCTTCTTGAGGCACTAACATCATTTTGAAGCAAAGGTAAGGACCTCCTTTTGAAATCTCAAAGACACTCGATGACAATAAGAAAGAGTCTCGGGCATGTTGGGGTTCGGACCTAGCACTCTATATGCCTCGCGCACCCTATCTCATGTTTTGAGGGGATCCCATGGAGCGACAGCATGTGTGTTCTTAGACGTCTGCGACTGGATGAAGGGCCGCAACATAGAGTCTGATAGAATTGGACTCACAAGACCAGTCCCTACTTGTATACAAACTCGGCCGATGCGTACAACCCACACAGAACATCTAGGATTTATAGCAAAGCGGTGCAGTGACACGAAATGTGCCAAATAATAATCATACATTGCAATGGGATGTTTTGAAGGATTAAAGCATCATATCTGCACAACGGATATGATCCAGGACGTATTAAACGCAACCGATAGGAGTTATAGATAATATACGGTACAATCATTTCCAATCTCTTTAATCTTCCCAGACTCCACTATTAGCGAATGATGGTTGACACACTTGGTGATACGGCCTCTGAGGTAACAACTTGCCTCGACCTGGGGCACTTAATGACTTCTTTTATTGCGGCATCCAAACTTTTGGGAGTTGACGCACACTTTTGGCACACGTTCATCTCTGGCATCCTTTCCAGACCCCAAGGGGAAAACGACCTCTGGAATGGCTTCAACGCTCGTATCTTCCATACCTGATCTGCCATGCTATAACGCATGGATGTAACTCATCCAAACTGAAGAGAAGAGGCAACGCGGACAGAGACACTACAGGTCATTCAAAAAGGTTACTGGGATCACGTAAGTATTTAACAATCAAGACTAGCAAGCTCTATAGGTATGCATCATTTTGTTTTTGTTTTTGTTTTTTCCGTTTACATCTTCCTGTGTTTTGCCTGATAAGTAATTTCTAAACGATGTCAATCCCAATTGCAAGAAATATCCCTCCAACTACCAAACAAATTTAGCTTCGTAACCTCACCAAGGAACCCGAAGGAAACATTGGGGTAATATCTACGAAGCAATGAAGGATATAGGACTCCCCAAGTTCGGTGACCCCGACTAATTCATTGACTTATGCGACATAGTTGGATCACATGCCAAGCAAGACTCACAATGGGCTGAAGAAATATCCAAGGTGATCGATACGTCGCCAGGACAAGTGCAAAGATTTATGGAACATTCGATGAAGGCTCAAACCGTGCTACAACAGTTAAACACCAGTCTAGTGAAGTACCAAGCACATGCGGTGGAGATCAGAGGATTCTACGTGGCTCAGATGGAACAACATCGGTTTCCATGGGCTCAAACCTGCGACGAAGTGTTTATCAATTGGTCCAAGTATGAGAAAATTCATCCTTTCAAAGAACTATCTTGAGTTGATTGTTAAAGAAACTCTTAGAAGATGACACCACGTGGCGTATTTTTCTTTACTTAAAATGCACTTAGACGTTGTTTTCAGTTGAAATTTAGATTATAAATAAATACATCGACCAATTAGTTGACGGTCGATGGTTGTGGAAAGAACTCTTTCTTTCTGGTTGTTAAGAATTATTTTGAAGCTGCTTTTAATTGAGAAGTCCTTCTGGACCAAAGACATGTTATTTTCATCAACTACATGTGTGATTGGACGTGGAGATGAACTATTTACTATCCTGTTTCATGAATGATGATGTAATGAAAAAGAGAAATTAATTTTTTTGTCAAGTTATCTGGTGTAATGTTTTGTTGTTCTTTTCTTTAATGATGAAGATGAATCATTGCGTTATTATGTGATGAATGGTCCTAGTAGATGAATTATTTTTCTTGCCATTATCTCATTGCATATGTGTTTTCTTTCTGATATTTAGTATCTCAGACAGTAATTGGATTCTCACATGGTTAATGTATTAGTACTAGGCATATGGTATAAAATTGTTGTTTGCATGCTTGAGCAGCGGGTTATCCCGAGCTCAACATCTTCCCATTAGTTAAGCTTAATTCCATCTTTGTTTCCAAGTTGGTTTATACCGGCTTACATATCATATCGGTCCCACCCAAGAGAAAATATACAAAATATAATAGTCCAAACTTAAGGAAGAGCCTTCACAAGAAAATGTAAATCCCATCGATAATTTGGCCGGATCGCAAGATCTGGAGAACCATTCCACTATTAAACGATGCAGAGTCTAATTGGGCCTCGGTGGTGGGTTTGGTTCCTACTGTTGAGTCAGGGGATTTAGGACCCGTCAACATGACCTTAATCACCTCACTTACCATTTGAACTCCCTAACAACACGTGTTACTCAACTCAAGGTCCCCCCACTCCTCATAACAACCCGTACACCAATAAGGAGTTGAATCATCACATTCTATGTCTTTTCATTCTAACTTATTTTCTTGTGATATGTGTCTTCCTAAATTTGAGGTGAATAAATTTGATGGCTCAGACCCCATGGGATGGGTCACTCAAATGGAACATTATTTCTCATTGCATGGAATGATTGATGACTTAATCAAACTTCATGTTGGTGTCCTCTATTTATATCCAAAACATTGGCAATGGTGGCAATGGCATAAAAATTCCCACTAAGGTTATATTTCTTGGACCCAAATTGTTTCCAATCTGTAGGAATGTTTTGATATAGACACTCATCATTTGGGTCATTTGACCAAGATTAAACAATCCGGTACAGTTGAATACTACATCACTACTATTGATCAATTGTATTTCTTCACAAAAGGAATGTCAAACACCTTCTTCCACAAATCCTTTATTAGTGGCCTCAAGGATGGCATTCAAGCACACATCCTAATGGCTCACCCTAAGGCATGTCTTGAAGCCATTCATAGAGCCAAGGAAGCACCATAGGTGGTCACTACTCAAATAAAAAAGACCTCCTTTATTCCCCATTCTTTCCCTACCAATCCAACTCCTCCTTCCCCTCCTCTTAAGGTCTAAAAATTAACCGAGGTGGAAATGGATGAAAGCCAACTTAAGGGTCTTTGCTACAAATGTGATGAAAAACGATTTCCTGAGAATAAATGTAAGGAAAAAAATATTTGTATGACCATTTATGAGGATATTTTTGAACCTAAAGGTGATGTTTCCCCTCCCGAATTGTTTCCCCAAGCAGATGATACCAATCTACCCTTTGATCAAATTGAGGTAGAACCTCTCATCTCTTTGCATACACTCACTGGCATTTCATCTCCCTAGACTCTTAAAGTAATTGGCTATATCAAGCATCATAAATTCATTATCCTCTTCGACAATAGAAAAACCCATAATTTTGTTCATTGACGAATTGCTCAAGAGACCCATTGCTATATACATAGAGTCAATAACTTTCAAATCGTGATTGTTAATGTCAGTTCCATGAAATGTAGGGGTCGTTGTGAAAATGTCTACCTGAAAATTGGTGATTATTCTTTGAAATTCCACTTGTTTTCCATTGAAATGGGGGCTTGCAATATTGTTTTGGGTGTTGAATGTTTATTATTGTGTGTTTTAATTACTTTTGAATTAAGAGAAAAAATCACTTTACTGGACATTAAATTATCAACCAAGGATCATAATTGTTTACAAGTTATTGTGAAAAATATATGCTGAGACTGTAGTCAGAGTGTCCCTTCCCCCTAGCTAGGTAGTAACTTGCATTATATTCAATTTCCTTCCAACAGTGGGATTCCACTCCAGGTTCCAATTTGTAGTTAAATTGATATTTTGGTGAAGGAAACCATATCAAAGGGTATTGAAATATTAGGTCGTTCAACCTAGATCCACATTTTCTGATATACTTGACAACTTTGTCTATTCACTGCAATTTTATGCCCATATTAGAAGGATTTAAGGAATATTGCCTTTTCATTTCATCAATGGCACTATCCCATCTGTGTTTGCAAGTCACGAGAGCATCATCCTTCAGAGACTCAATACGCCTGACACAATGGGAGATTGATTCTTGTTTATTGGTGTTAATTATATCAACATGTGGAGTGGATGTGATAAATTTATACTACAATTGAAGGATAATACAAGGGTTGTGGAATTCACATCTTACCCACAAATTACAATCTCATTGATTTCTCTTCTTAGTGAACTAAGCATATCTCCACTAGACCTAGTGACTCAAGAAGGATGTGAAGGCCCTCAATTATACATCACCAACAAAATTGTTTGGATTCCATTCTCCGTCATGATGTAAAAGAATTTCATGCTGGTACAGTTCATGTAACATATTTGTTTCTTCATTATCACTCATGTAATATGCCTCAAGGAATGATTCTGCAGAATTTACATTATGGGGCCTATCTGTGGTCATTTCCTTAAGACAAAATAGTAAATACCTTTCTTATAGAAAAAAAACGTAATCAGGGGATGGCTCTCTGTAGCTAAGGTTAGAGTTGGTAAGAGAAGCCATATATTGTCTTTTTTCATTTAAAATCTTTACTTGGGCTACTAATTTTGAAACCTTTTTCCATCCTTCTTTCCATTGATCCCACTTAGAACGATGCACAACCAAATGTAATACCCAACGTTGTATTAAGCTATGAATTTCCTCCATACATTATTCTAGAGGAACCACTCCATAACCATAAGCCTCGGTTGTGGCCTACCATTTTGAAATTTCATCCCTCAATCAAAGTTCTTCATCAGATCTTGCAGAATTTGTTTGTTTTCCTATTAATTGAACAATAGGTTTGACATATTCTGTTTAAGTCTCGTTAGCTTACACAGAGGGTTTATTTGTTTGAATTCCCATGTCTTGGATAGAGGATTCCACTGTCTGAACTTCCTTATCCTGAATGAGGTGTTACTCTGTCTAAACCCCAACATAAGTGTCCCTAGTTTCCTGATAATTTGTGGACATAAATTCTTCAAAACGAACTAGGACTTCCTCTTCTCGAGAAGCATCATTGTCTCTTGGGTTAGGACCAAGCTTAGGGACATACTCTGACCTAGTAACCATGTGAGTGGATTCAAGAAGAGTAGCAGTAAATCTCATTACTCCTTCTTCACACCGACAATAGGTGACTAAGTACGTTTCTCAACAACTTGGGAAAGAATGTCCATCCCTTATTGTTATTGATATTCTTCCAAATTTTCCTCAATATTTTCCAACTTCATCCTCAAATAACAATTTACCCTTCTCAATTCATGAATTTTGTCTGAAAATTATAGCGTATGAAGGTTTCATATTTGGTTTACTTGGGATGGTGCATGAGAATATCCATTTAATGTTCTTGGCAAGTTCCCTCGAGACTGTCTCCTCAACAAGTTCTTGTGGAGTAGGGAATTTTGTTTTCATGGAAGACAATTCTTCTACTGGTTCTTATTGATCAGCATGCATTCTTTCTTTTGGAACCGGTATTGGTTCTTGTGTGGAAGTAGGTATTCCTTCTTCTAGAACTAGTGATGGTTCTTTTGTGTCAGCAATAGTACACGCCTATATATTTGTTGCATCTTCTTTGACAAAGGAATGTGTCCTTATTTTCCTTGGTGTTTCCACATTAGATGTGCTTCTCCTTTTATTCACTGAACAAATTATCTCCCTCAAAGGAGAATCTTCAATCATCTCTACTTCATTTTCATGTGGATTGGAAATAGGGAAGATTTCCTCCTATTTCTTCTCATATATATTCATCAACGACTTCCTTGGTTCTTCTCCCCTAGACAATGTGTGTCCTTATTGTGCCTCAACTCCCTCTTTTGTCCTTTATTCTATTATTCCTTGAGTTGGTTTCCCAAAAAAACATTCCCAAGTTCATCCCTTACTCATCATAGCATGAAAAATCATGATTTTAATTAGCCTGTGGTGAGTAACACATGCCATGATATTCCTATCATCCTTAACAGTCTTTTCCATGTGTTGCAGTGTTTTCATAAGGAAATAAGGCATATTGATGATATTTTGATGACGAAGATGAGCAAGTAGTTTGAGGTGATACCCAAAAATGGTGTCATATCTACCTTCATAGGTGATTTACTTCTACACAAAGCATATGATATCTTTCCATGGTTGAGGCAGAGACTTCCAATCAAAACCCTACCCTTTCTTAACCATGGTTTCATGTTCCTGCAAAAAGTCTTGCTTGGCTATTGGGAACATTGTTTTCCATTCAAACCATCAATCATCAACCTATGGTAGCCTTGTAATCATATATAATACCTCCTCTTTCACCTTAACGTGAAACCTTCAAACTTTATTCCAGGTCTTCCAAAGATATTGAAAAATCCCAAAGCTATATCTGCATCAAACCCCTTCAATTTCTCAAGGTATGTAACCCATCCTTCATCCTGAAAAATATGTTATACCCTTTCATTTTTCTATAATGTTGTTATTGTCTTTGTTTCACGTCTGATAATGGACCCTCCCATGGAAAATTTTCATAACAATAATTGATTAACACAATTGTAGCAGAGGAAATTCAACACTTCTTCGAGTTGCAGCTAGAAAGGTGGCCACTTTCTTTGCCAAATAAGGAATGAGAGGGATGGTACGGGACAACGGAGCATACGAGAATATTTATTAAAAAAATGGAATTAATTTCATTGGTTAACTCACTTTTATGGAAAAAGCATGACAGGGATTACAACGATGGTTATTATGACAGGGTAATAATTCCTCCCCTAACTAAAAGGACTAGTTGTTCTCAGTTGATTAACATGGAGCACAATAAGTGGATAGATAAGATTCCCAAAAATTGTGTCATTCAATGAAATATTCTAGACATGGAGGAAATTGTACCTTATTACACTTACAAATGTGTCACCAAAATGATGTTGGAATATTCACTAATACTGAGAGGGGGGGTCAATCAGTATTAAGCAATTTTTATTAAATTATCAATAATTCCATCCACTTATGATTGTATTTTAACATATCATAAACATATATTCATAAATAGTAGCATTCAATAATCCATCACAACATACACAGTGCACAAGATATTTTTGCGTAGAAACCCAAATGAGAGAAAACCATGGAATGTTTTCTTATATTTCATAAGATTACATTCATAGGAAGCACCAACTTTCAAATTCTCCAACACCAATTGGAAGGAAGAACCAACCCCCTGATTTATAGGCTCCAACTTGAAGGAAGCTACAACTCCCTATATTTTCCAACTCCAATTGGAAGGAGGCTCCAACCCCCTAGTTTACAGGCTCCATCCTGAAGGAAGCTACGACTCCCTGTATTCTCTAGCACCAACTGGAAGGAGGATCCAACCCCCTTTCTTGGCCCCTTCCTACCTCCCTGAAATATAAATGGAGACTCAACTTTTCACTGAAACTATTACTGATAATCAACCTTTCATTGCCACTAATAATCAACATGTCACTGAAACTATCATTGATAATCAAGCTGTCACTAAAACTATCACGGGTAATCAACCTATCACTGCCACTGATAATCAACCTGTCACTGTAACTTTCATTGATACATCATCACCATCAAAAACTAGATCCACCGCAACTAATACATCAATATCATCAACCTGGGTCCACTTAGGAACTGGTTCCACACATGGGTCCACATATAAACCCCAACATCACTTCTTAAATTTATCTCAAACACTAGTTTTAGGATTAGTCACAAACCCTAACTTCCAACAAGTATAAATATGTACTTGTAATGAATCAAGATCTAAAACTTGTAACGGATCTTCTTTGATATCTTCTCTAAAATTCTTCCAAGTTTCTCTTCTTGAATCATCACTTAAAAAGAGATATAGGGAATATGGAATACCTTCTTGAATTTTGGCCTATTCTAGAGAGAAAACATGTACAACATGCCACACACTCAATATTTGATATATTATTCTAAAAATCACATAACAAATACTAAAGATTGTACTCTTTCCATTGCAATTGGTCGCACATAATTTTGATCCTCTATGAAGAAGTTATGACTATTTTACCCGGAACACATGTTTGAGATTGGTTACAACACTAGTCAAAATCCCTATATTCCACGGAGTTTATATCCAAGAGTACAATGACCCATAAGCTAAAATTTGTAAAATATGTACCTTGACATTTCTTCTTAACATCCTCCAAGTTACACTATCTAAATAATTCTAGAAAAAACGTTATAGAAAAAATGGCAAGATGATCATTAAAGAACATACCTTATAACACATCATCACAAGACTTCATCTTCCCTTAGAATTTGTCCCTTCTTCACTTCATCTTCCCTTTGAAATTTGTTGCAAATCGTGTACTAAGGGATCACAATATTGAATGATAAAAATGAGAGGATATTAATGTGTATTTATACTTTTCCAAGTACCTTCTTTACCTGACTTTAGGGCCAACTTGTAACTTCTTTGACCATACTTCGAGGCTTTCATCTTTAAGAGGGCATAACTTCTCAATCGTGAGGAACCACGTGGCATGCCACCTACCATTCGAAAAAACATGACAAGGACCATATATATATGGAGATTTTGTATGCAAGTATAATGTCCTTCATACTCTTTTTCTCCAATCAACTTTGGGATTCATGACCACACCTTCGGGGCTTCCTAACCACTTATCCATATTTATAGGGATTCTTGTAGACTTCGGGGCTTCTTAACCACTTAGTTGTATTTCCAAGGTTTCTTGTAGATTTATTCAAAGTTTCTTCCTATTATCACACCTTTGGTGCTTCTTAACCACTTAGCCATATTTCTAGGGATTCCTATAGACTTCTTCAAAGCGTCTTCCCATGAGGGCCATGCTTAAAGCTATGTCATAAGGGGACCATTTTGGAGACTTATTCAAATACACCCATCACTTCTAGAGGATTTTAGACTTCTTCTAGGGTTGAAATCAATAACAACCAATTTTCCAACAATATCCCCCTTTGGAATTGATGGCAACACTCATGCTCCCCCTGTGACCAATGCTCCCCCATGTGCTTCCTCTGTCTTCATAATTTTGTTTTCTCCCCCTTTGACATCAATGGAAAATGCTAACTCCACTTGATGATTTTTCTCCCCTTTTCGTCTTTGCAAAAATGTCATGTAGTTCATTTTGGGAAAACAAATACTCCAAGTTTTTGTCGAAGATACTCAAATGTCTTTCTTGCAAGAGATTTGGTCAAGATATTTGCAATTTGTTCTTTTGTCCCAATGTACTCCAACTTGATATTTTTTTATGTAACTTGTTCCTACAGAAAGTGAAAGTTAATCAGAATATGTTTGGTCTTGGAATTCATCACTAGATTCTTGGAGATACTTATAGCACTACTATTGTCACAGAATATTGAGATGGGATCATCATATTTTAATTGTATGTCTTGTAGGGTTTGTTTCATCCAAATGACCTGAGTAAAACATGTTGTTGACGCAATATATTTTGCTTATGTTGTAGACAATGATACTGAGGACTACTTCTTACTTAACCAGGATACCAAAAAATCACCCAAGTAGAAGCTACTCCACTAGTACTTCTTATATCATCAATGCTTCATTCCCAATAAGAATTTGTGTAGGTGACCATAGTCGGCTCATTCCATTTTGAATACCATAATACAAAATCTGTTGATCCTTTAAGATATTTGAAAATCATCTTTACTGCCAGAACATGGGTTTCCTTCAGTTCTTCTTAAAATATTACAACATGTCCAAACTTCTTGCATTACATCTAGTCTTGAGGTTGTCACATAGAGTAGGTTTCTAATCATCGATCTATGGAGTCTCTAACCTGCTTCCTTAGATTCGTCATATTTTCTCAACTAGTAACCAATAACCATAGGAGTACTTACGGGTTTGCAATATTCCATTCTTAACTTATTCAACATTTCTTTGATGTACCTGGTTTGGGAAATGAAAATACCTTCATCTAGCTGAGATATCTGAAGTCCCAAAAAGAAATTCAACTCACCAAGTAGGGAAATTTCAAACTCATTATGCATGTCTTTGGAAAACTTCTTACTCATCCTGTCATCATCACTTCCAAAAATGATGGCATTCACATATACTTCAATGATAAGTATGTTGTCTCGATCCACGTTTATTTAGAAATTGCTATTTGCATTTCCCTTTCTAAATCCTTGTTGTTGTAAGTACTTGTCCAGTCTTGAATACCGAGCTCTAGTGGCTTTCTTGAGTCCATACAGAGATTTCTTCAACTTGTAAACATAATATTCTCTTTTTGATAGTAGAAACCCTTTTGGTTGTTCAATGTAGACTTCTTCTAATTCTCTATTTAGAAATGTTGATTTGACATCCATCTGATATACTCTGATCCTTTTGGAACATGCATAGGCCAATATAATTATCATTGCTTCCATTATGGAAATAGGAGAAAAAATTTCTTCAAAATCATACCCTTCAACTTGAGCATATCCTTTGCATACTAGACTTACCTTGTTTCTAGTTACATGTCCATTTATTTTTAGTTTGTTTCTGAACACCCATTTTGTACAATCATATTTTTTTCCTTAGGTCTTGGAACTAATTCCCATGTCTCATTACTCTCTATTTAATTTGGTTCTTCTTCCATGGCCTTGATCCAAAATTTATAATTGATGGCTTCCTCAAAAATATTTGGTTCAACTGTGGATAGTAGTGCTAGATGTCTTTGTTCTGGTGTATGGACCCATTTGCTTCCTCTGGTTTCTATTCCATCATTTTTGTCTCCAATAATTTGGATGATTTTTCTTAAACTGGAGGCTAGGCGTTCTAGAAGGTATTTGAAGGTTTTTTTTATTGTTTTCTTCTTGTTTTTATTTTGATTGTTTCTCTTGTTGTTGTTGTTCTACCTCTTCTTCCTTTAGTTCTTCTTCTTTTGCTTCCTACTCTTTTTAATTTATGCTTTCTTCTCTGGTCTTCAACACATTTTTTTCATCAATATTTTCATTGATGCTTTCCACTATTTTGTTGAGTCTTAGGTTGTAACATTTGTATGCCTTGCTTTTGCTTGAGTATCCAACCAGTATGCCTTTATCAACTCGAGCATAAAAAAAATCAATCATGTTATCTTCTCTTTTTATGTAACATTTTCTTCCAAACACTCTGAAGTGCTTGACATTGGATGACATTCCCTTCCATAGCTCATATGAAGTATTTTCATTATTACTTCTAAGCATTCCTCTATTCAAGATATGAACGGTTGTATGTATTGCTTATACCCAAAAGATATTGCTCAACTTGGAATCTTTCAACATGGTTCTGGCCATCTTCTATATAGTTTCAATATTTCTTTCAACTACTACATTTTGTTGAGGTGTCCTAGATATTGAGAATTGTTTTTTTATTCCATGATATTCATAGAAGTCCATGAATTATTTTGATGTGAACTCACCTCCATTGTTTTATCTCAAGCACTTAATTTTCAGGTTATTCTCATTTTCAACCATCTCTTTGAATATCCTAAAACATTCAAATGCCTATGAATTTTTTTTTAGAAAGAAGACTGCGGTCATTCTTGTAAAATCATCGATAAGTAGCATGAAGTATTATTCACCATTCATCCCTTTTGTTCTCATTGGTCTGCATAGATCAGTGTGGACAATATCCAATGGTTTTGTTGTAGAGTATTCCTTCATTCTAAACATAGTTCTTATTTGTTTTCCATGTAGGGAGTGCTTGCACATAGTATTGGTTGGCCTTGAAATTTCAGGCATTTCTCTTACCGATTCCTTTGTGTTGATTTTGACAAGATTTTAAAAGTTCATGTGACCTATTCTTTTGTGCCAAAGACAAATTTCATTTTCCTTTCCAATCTCATTTAAGATGTATATGTTGTTTGGATTCCTTACTGATGTAGCCACCAATTTGCCAGATCCTTCTTTACTTATCTCAAATTTCTTTGAGTCAAATAGAGGTGTATGTCCTTGGTCACACATTTCACTCACACTTAGTAGATTATGCTTCATATTTTCAACAAGTAGGACATTTTATTCCATGGCATATTTACTTCCAAGATTGACTATGCCTTTTGCTATAATTTTGGCTGAGTTATCATTGCCAAGCAAAATTGATCTATCTCTTTCCTTTTCTAGAGTTACAAACATTTCCCTGTCACCTGTCATGTGTTTTTAACAACCACTGTTAACATACTAATCACTTTTTTTTCATTAGGCTTGAAGAGAAATCAAACATTCTTCACTAACTAGTTTATCTTGCTTCCTTTTCCATATCCTTGATGGTTCTTTTACATGATTTTTGAGATCCTACTTTGGTTCCTTTGGAGGAATAGTCAATCTACAATATTTGGCTAGGTGTCTAAATTTTTTTCATTTGTAGCATTCTACTTCATCATTTAATGAGCCAAAAGTGTTGTAATTTATGTTGTACGCTTCATGAGGCTTTATGATATAATTAATTATACAGTGGCCTTCATAGTTTATTTTGTTCTTAGCATAGGCTCTATAGTTTATAGCCTTGTGGAAAAAATTGTTACAGGAATAACATAAACCAAGAAAAATAGTTTGGTACCTGAGTGTGGGGGATCTTCTAAAAGGTGGCACTCTTATGTAATCTTCTTCTTGATTTCTCTACATTTTTGGTTGTTGATTCCGAGTTCTGGATCTTCTAGGTGGTGCAATTATTATGTCATCATCTTCTTGAGTTCTCTCTATTTCTTGAATTTTCTCCTCTGAAGGCTTGCATTCTTCTTTATTGGTGGGACCTCTAATGACTTATGCATAACTCTTTTGTTCTCCTTCCTTTTATGTTGTCATGGACCTCAAACCCTTCTCAGTATGTGTTTATTTTTATCTTAGTCCAGACTTATCATAGTATGGAATTTGAGTGATGATGATTTCATCCAATATTTTGGTGTTGTTTTGTTGCATGTCTCTTTTCTGAAGTTCCTTCCTTAGTGAGACTATTTATGCTTCCAAGTTCTCCTTCACTTTCTATTTTTCTTCCAGTTGGATTTTGAGTGTTTCTTCAATCCTTCTGGATTCTTCTACTTGGACCTTTAGATTCATAATCATCTGTTGATATTCTTCAGAGTTGGGATTTTGAGAACCCTCTTTTAGCTTGATAAATTCTCCATTGAGTGATTTGTTCTTCTTACTTTCTCTTTTTATCTCACTTAAAGCGTTGATTAGTTCTTCTTCAAGATCCACTTCACCTTATTCTTCATAATATTCTCCATAATTTTATAATTCCATAAAGAGTACTATTTCTCAATCACTGTCACTATCATCATCATCATCATCTGATGAGGAAGTATCTTCTTTTGAGTAAAGGATTTTCTTGAAGGAATTTTTATTTTTTTTCTTATCTCTTTTCTGATATTTCTTTTCTTTCTTGGGAACTTCTTCGCCATCACTATCTACATTCTTAGCATAAGGACATTTGGAAGAAAAGTGACCAATTTTACTAGAATTAAAACATTTCAAAGGAAGCATACCTTTGTACTTGCCAGTTCCACTCTTCAACTTCCTTATGAAGTTGGTCATTTCTTCATCTTCTTTTGAATCATTGCTACAGCTGTAGTTTGATTTTGGATTTTTTTTTATTCTTCCTTGTCTTCTTGGATGCCTTGAAATTTCTTCCTTCCCAGGTGGATTATCCTACTTTTTCTCATTTCATAAGTTGTAAGTATCATATGTAGATCGTCCAAGCTCAATGTGGCAAGATATGCTCTTTCTTCTAGGGATGAAATATTAGGATCAAATCTCATTGGAAGAGACCTTGGTACCTTTTGAACAATCATTTATCATTTAATTTGTTCTCCAAATCCTTTAATAGCATTCATTATTTCATCAATTCGCAGAAAGTAAGGTGTAATGTCTTCATCTTCCTTCATCTTCAGTTGTTCAATTTTTCCTCTATAGGTTTGAAGTTTGGCCACTTTGACTTTGGCATATCCTTCATAAACATTTTAAATTTTGTCCCAAGTATCCTTTGTAGAGTCGTAATGCATAAATTTGACAAATATTAAATCAGCGAGACTATTCAGAATAGTACTTTTAGCCTTCAAATTGTTTTCTCTGAGTTTCTTTCCATCTTTGTCTGTTGGGGGAGTGACAGGTGTCATGTATTTGTCTACTGCTGCTTGCCAGACATCTCTTTCTGCATGTAAAAAAAAAATCATCCTTCTATTCCAAAAGGAATAATTTTGATCATTAAACATTGGAGCTCCATTCTCAGTGCAATACATGATCTACCTTCCAGTGGTTAGATTGATTATGAAGGAACCTGCTTTAATACCAATTGTTGGAATATCCACTAATACTGAGAGGGGGGGTGAATCAGTACCAAGCACTTTTTATTAACCTATCAACAATTCCATTCACTTATGATTGCATTTGACATATCATAAACATATAGCAATAAATAGCACCATTCAAATACACACATCACTTATAGAGGCTTCTAGACTTCTTCTAAGGTTGACATCAATGACAACCAATTTTCCAACAAATTATTTGTGATGTGTATGGTTGTGGGTGGCATGTTGGAGATATATGATGTGGCGCTTAGCACATGGCATACAATGACATTCGGATTTGCAGCATACTAGAATCGAAGTTGCAATGGTTTTGGAATTCCCAGACTTGCAGTAGTTGAGTTTCAACAGTATTGGTATCGAGTGGAATGTCTAAAGTTGTGGAAAATTTTCAAAAATGGGGTTTCAATAATCAACTAGAGTCCAGTGGCGTGGAATCCCATGAATTTATTTGAAGCAATAGCCAAATTTATAACAAAAAAATAGATGCTAGATGTGCATTCCATAAAATTGAAGGATGAGGTACAAAAATTTATTTTATTATTATTATTATTTAATTAATTAATTTTTTTAAGAAATGAAAGTATCAAGCACCAACAAGTTATTTTTTAGATGATACTTGTCCAACTGCACGCCAAGGGGTTTTCCCAGGAAGATTATTATAATTTTTTATTTATTCTGTTGGTGAAATCATAGTATTGGTGGAAATGAGTTCTAAACTGCATCAACAATCTTGAGATCTCAACTACACCAACAAGTTTGTATATTATGCATGAATTCCTTCTTGGATAATGGATTCTTGTAGAGCCTTAGGAAATTTCCATTGGTCATCATGAGATTTATTGCCTCATCAATGGTGCATAGTTTCATGGACTCATTATCACATCTAGTATCAATTTCATAGGGTCCCAACCATCAAGAATGAAACTTACCTTTGAATTATTTAAATCTAGGGTCATATAATAAGGCACAGCCGCCTTTCTAGAACTTCTTGTTTTTAATGAATTTGTCATGTCATCTCTTCCATTGTTGTTGAACAACGGAGTTTTGTTGCAAGTCATATTGGTGCAATTCATCAAATTCATTTAATTTTTGTAGACGGTGTTGTTGTGTTGTAGTCAGATCCATATCGACTTGTAGAGCATTTCTTAATGTTTTAACTTCAAATTCAATTAGGAAAAAGGTGCTCTTACCATAAACAATCTCATAGGGAGTGAAACCTGCGGTGTTTTTCCATGTTGTTTTGTATGCCCAAAGATCTTCTGGAAGCTTAGTTTCCCAATATTTGTGGTTAAGTTGTACATTCTTGGTGAGAATGGATTATATTAATTTATTGGTGCTCTCCACTTGTCCATTGTCTTGTGGATGGTAAGGTGAATACATTCTATACTAAATTTTGTATCTTTTGGTAAGATATGGATCATTCGAGAGGTTAATTGAGCTCCTCCATCAGTGACTATCTCGACTGGTGTCTTGAAATGAACAAACATCTCATGAAGTAATTATTCTACAACTTGATCAATGGCCCTTGGAAATTCTTTAGCCTCTACCCATTTTGTAACATAGTCCATGCATACCAAAATGTGGGATTTTATATGATTTGGGGTATTGATTGGACCCACTAAATCTAAGTACCACTTATCATATGGTTCAATGACAAGATGGGGTTGCAGCGACATTTCATCAGACTGTGTTAGCTAACCCATTCACTAGCAGTTGTCACAACTTTGTACATACTTCTTTGCATCCTTGAATAAGTTAGGCCAAAAATAGGCTAGAAGTACTCTGTAAGTTGTTATTTTTTCAGGGAAGTGAAAATTGCAAGGCCTTTCTTGAGAATACTTAAGGATATCATAGGTTTCATCCTCTTTTACATAGTTTCATATTACTAGATCCACCCCTGTATGGAAGAGGAAGTCGTATCCATGAATATTTGGCACTTTTATTGGTAATGTGTTTTTGTTCCTTAGATAAAAGTGGTTTGGGAGCTTCCTTGTGGCCAAATAATTAGCAATATATGCATACCAAGGAATGTGAGTAGAAACTACAAAAATATGTTTGTCAGGAAAACTATCTTCAACGGGAAAATCATCAATATTATTGGTAAGTCTATAAAGGAAGTTGGCAAAGACATTATCCTTCTCGGGCTTGTCAATAATACTGATATCAAATTCTTTCATTAATAATAACCACTAGTCACTCTAGCACTAGTGATCAAGATTTTCATTAAATACATGATGGTTGAGTGATCAGTGTGTATGAAAACGGGATAGCTATTTATGTAATGTCTAAAGTTATTAATAGAGTAAACATCATTAAGAAATTATTTTTCTATTACCGTGTAATTCAACTTTTCACTTGCTAAGTTTTTTTGATGAAGTAAACAACATAGGGCTTCCCTTCTTCCTATTGTCCCAATGCTTCTCTAATTGTTTTGTCTGAGGCATCTATGGAAATGTGAAATGGTATGGAACATTTGGGTCCATATAAGATAGGAGCCTCTAAGATATGTTATTTAAGAATTTCAAAAGAGGATTGACACTCATTTGTCCAAACAAATTCATTATTTTTAGTGAGAAATAAATAGAGGGGTTGCAATCTTAGTGAAATATTAAATAAAATAGTGGTAATAACCAGCATGTCCCAAAAAAATTCATACCTATTTCTACATCCTTGAATTGGGAATATTTAAAATTACCTCGAACTTTATTGGATCAACTTTAATAATAGGAACTGAAATATGGTGACTGAGGACTATATCTTCTTTGAGCAATATTTTACATTTTTCATTAATAAGAGAAAGGTTAGTTTATTTGCATCACTTAAGAACCTTTTCCATATTTTTTAAAGCTTCCTCAAATGTATTATCATATACTAAAAATGCATCCATATACATCTCAACACAATCATAGATGAGAATAGAAAAGATATTGAGTACAACCCTTTGGAAGGTAGTTGGTGCATTACATAGTCTAAAAGGTAGGACCCGGCATGCATAAGTTCCCTAGGGGAATGAGAAGGTGGTCTTGTCTTGATCCTATAGATCAATCTAAATATGATTATACCCACTAAATTTGTCAAGAAAATAAAAGAATTATTTTCCTACTAAGGTTTTGAGAACTTGGTCAACAAAGGGAAAAGGAAAATGATCATTGTGTGTATCCTTGTTCATTTCCCTATATTCAACTTAGATCTACCATTTACCATTTTTATTGGGAACTATAAAAAAGGGAGAGACCCACTAGCTATCCAAAATGGGGTAAATGAAGTTGGCATTAAGCATTTTTTTGTAATTCTTCCTTGACTATGTCCCTCAAGGTTGGGTTCATGCGGTGTTGAGGTTGTCGAATAGGTTGGAAATAATCCTTGATGTAGATATGGTGTGTGCACAAATCAAGTTGAATTCCCTTCATATTTGATTACTCCCATGCAAATGTGTCTTTATGTTCTCTCAAGATATGGACCAACTGATCTTTTTGTTGAGGGGATAGATGTGGGCCAACTTTTCAGGTCTTCCCAAGCTCATTTTATACTGAAATGATGTCATAATGGGGATTATGGTAGGGAATCATGGACATAGGATTCATGGAATTTTATTGAGTGGAGGTTCTCATTATAGAGTCCAAAAATTTAAATATTGGTTGGGGGATTGAATGATGATTTATAATAAATCTATTGATTGCATAGTATTATATTTCATCCTTAAAACACGATGTTTCTTCTATTGACAGTAGTGGCTTCCTATATTCCTTTTATTCTTCTCTCCATATAGGATTCTCATGATCAACACTAAGCTTGGAGGGAGGGTATATGATGATATTCTTTGTGGATTTACCATGGGATATCATCATGTTACCCAACTTGCAGCTAATATATATGTCGGTAGTGGCTAGCCATGGTTGTCCTAGGATTAAGGGTGACCTCCAGTATGAGATGTAGGTTGTAGTAATACAAAATCAGTAGGATACTTCTATGAATATACCAAGACAATTACAACATCAATAACTCCTTCAGGTCTGATAGTGGAACAATCTGCTAATTCTAGGACTGTAGGACTCTGTCTAAGGTTTTTTAACCTAAGCATCTCCATGGTTTCTTTTTTCATTAGATTTATTTTGGTGCCTAATTCAACCAATGTGTTTGATATGTTTCCTCCATTGATTTGGACACTAACTGTTAGAGAACGATAATTCTCATATCTGGAAGTAAGGTTTTCCTTGTTGGAAAATTGATTGTCATTGATGTCAACTTTATAGGAAGTATAGAAGCCTCTAGAAGTATTGGGTATAATTGAAAAATTCTCCAAAGTGTTCCCCTTATGGCGTATCTTTAAGCATGGACCTCACGAGAAGACAGTTTGAAGAAGTCTACAAGAAATCTAGAGATGTGGTCATGAGGACCAAAGTTGACTTAGCAAAATGAAGTTGAATAGCATTACAAGTACACACAAAACCCTCATAGATATATAGTCCTCGTCATGTCATTTCCAATAGTAGGTGGTACATCATGTAGTTCCTCATGGTTGAGGAGTTATGAGGTCTTTAAGTTGGAAGCCCCGAAGACTGGTTAAGAAACCCCTAAATGGTTGCAACAAGAAGTTACAATTCATTAATTAAAGGGTAAAATTGTTATAACAAGAAAGTACACATCGGCCCTAAAGTGAAGGAAATAAGTCACTTGGAAAAGTATAAATACACCTCAAGAAGCCTCTCATATTTACACACACAAGTTCAATGCTTATCTATATTTAAAGTTATCTTTTGGTAAATTTTTTGTAGCGTATCTTAGAAAGCGGATCTAAGGAATAAAGGAGTGTGAAAGTCTCGGAGTTACATAAAAAGAAGGGTTTCAAGAAACCCTAGTTTATCTTACCCCTACGGGTCAGGCTACTGGTGTCACGCGAGGCACCCCCGTGGGTTGTTTAGTGCCTTTCACGCAATGCCCCGTGTGATAATTGGCATCTTTCTAATGAGACTAAGCCGGATTTGAATAAGGATGTTTGGTTTAGGTTGTAGAAAGGTATGATGATACAACAAGGTGGTTATAGAATCTGAGATGGTATATATCAGTTCTTCTTCATGAGTCAAGATGTGTCTTTTATGTGTTTGTTTGAGGATTTCATCATGGATGGTATGGCACATTCTTAATACATGTCTTGAAGGCCCCTTTTGGTACATGATTGCACATGAATGAGGTTCATGTCTTGGTGATATTGATACATTCTTGAGACATATCCTTGGAACATTGTGTATGGTTGTTATGGTTCATTATTAGAGGAACATCTTTGTGATATTGGCATATATTTGAGGCATATACTTGGTATATGATATTAGTTTTTATGGTGCATACTTGAGGAATATTGTTAATACATTGGCACATATTGGATACTTGGTATATGGTTTATTGTATGGTATATGCTTGAGCATACCTTGGATACATTGGATTATATCTTTGGTATATGGTGTATGGCATGATTGAGACATATCAACAACTTACTTTCTACAAGTTGATGAAATAGTAAATGCAATTAAAGGATTGGGAGAAGAAATGAAATAATTAATAGTTGTACAAAAGCTACCGAGGTCTCTTCCAATGAGATTTGACCCTAAAAATATCATCCCTAGAAGAAAGAGCAAATCTTGCCACATTAAGGATGGATGAGCTACATGGGATACTCATAACCTATGAAATGAGAGCAAGGATATTCCACCCAGGAAGGAAGAAGCGTTCAAGGCATCCAAGAAGACAATGAAGAACAAGAAAAACCCAAAGTCAAATTGTAGTTGCAGTAATGATTCTGATGAAGATGAAGAGATCACCAACTTCGTAAGGAAAATAAAGAAAGGAATCGGTAAGTACAAAGGAAATATTTCTTTTAAATGTTTTAATTGTGGTAAAATTGGTCATTTTGCTAATAAATGTCCATATGATAAGAACAAAGAGAATGGTGAAGAACAAGCTCCTAAGAAAGAAAATAAATATCAAAAGGGAGACAAGAGAAGAAACAAGAAGAAAATATTCAAGAAAAGTCTATAATCGAAGGAGGACAGTTCATCATCCGATGAGGACGATGATAGCAACAGTGACTCAGAAAATGTACTCTTTATGGATTATGAAAATGATGAAGAGGATTATGAAGAAGAAGGTGAAGTTGAACTAATCAGTGCTTTAGAAGAACTAAAAAGAGAGAGGAAGAAAAACAAATCACCCAAGGGAGAATTACTTATGCTAAAGGACGATTCTCAAAATACTAAATATGAAACGGATTAGTAGATGATTATGAACCTAAAAACCGAAGTTGAAGAAGCCAGAAGGATTGAAGAGACACTCAGAAGCAAGATGGAAGAAAAATAAAATGAGAAAGAGAGCTTAGAATATGAAATTGTCTCACTAAGGAAGGAAATTCAAAAAAGAGATATCTAGTAGAACAACGCCAAAATACTGGATGAAATCATCAGTTCTCAAAGTTTGTATCATGATAACTCTAGGCTGGGATACAACCAAACACATATAGAGAATCGTTTGAGATCAATAACTACATAAGAGGAAGCATAACAAAGGACTTATGCAAAAGTCACCAGAGGATTCACCAAGAAGGAAGAATGCAAGTCTTCACATGAGAAAGATCAAGAAGAAGATTACAGAAGGATGGCACCATCTAGAATACTTGGGTTTTATAATCAACAGCCACCCATGGAAATAAATCAAGAAGAAAACTACTGAGGAGCAACACCATTTAGAAGATCTCCCAGGTATCAAACTATATTTCTTGGTTCATGTTATTCTTGTAACAATTTTGGGCACAAAGCTATAAATTGCTAAGCTTATTATAAGAATAGAATCAACTATGAAGGTCACCCTAGAATTAATCATCTCAAAAAGCCTCATGAAGAATACAAAATAAACTATAACAGTTTTGGCTCATTAAACGATGAATTAGAATGTTATAAATGAAACATTTTTTGACACAAGGTTAAATATTGCAGATTGACAGTTCCTCTAAAGGAACTAACGAAAGAATTCAACAATCATCAAAAAGGACAATCAATAATTTGGATAAGGAAGTAGGATAAACTAAATGTTGAATAATTTTCCCTTGCGCTACATGCACAAAGAAGACGAAGTGATTGGTACGTTGACAGTGGTTGTTCAAAACAAATGATAGGTGACAAGAATAGATTTATAACTCCGAATAAAGAAAGAGATTGATCAATTTCATTTGGCAATGACAACTCAACCATAATTATAGGGAAAGGCACAGTTAAACTTGGAAGTAAGGATGCCAAGGCAGAAAATGTCCTACCTATTGAAAACATGAAGCATAATTTTCTAAGTGTGAGTCAAATGTGTGATCAAAGACATAGACTTATATTTGACTCAGAGAAGTGTGAGATAAGAAAAGAAGGATCAAGAAAATTGGTGGCTACAGCAGTAAGGACTCCAAACAACATATAAATCTTAAATGATATTGGAAAGGAAACACGTTTCTTAGGAAACGAAAATGAAAGTTGGATTTGGCATAGAAGAATGGGACACATGAACTTTGACAATCTGGTCAAAATTAGAAAAAAGGAAGTAGTAAGAGAAATGCCTGAAATCTCAAAACCGGCCAGTACTATGTGCAAGCATTGTCTACATGGAAAATAAACAAGAACGAAATTCAGATCAAAGGAATACTCTACAACAAACCCATTGGAAATTGTGCACACTTCTCTACATGGACCAATGATAACAAAAGGACTAAATGGAGAAAAATACTTCATGCTACTTATTGATGACTATACAAGAATAATTGCAGTGTCTTTTCTCAAAAAGAAATCAGAGGCATTCAGAAATTTCAAAATATTCAAGGAGATTGTTGAAAATGAAATGGATTTGAGAATTAAGTGCTTAAGATCATACAATGGAGGTGAATTCATGGAATTATGTAAAGAGCATGGAATAAAAAGGTAGTTCTCAACAGCTAGGACACCTTAGCAAAATGGAATCGTTGAAAGGAAGAAAGTTTTTTTAACAAATATGGCCATAACAATGTTGTAGGATTCAAAGTTAAGGAATATATTTTGGGTACAAGCACTACACATACTCATTCATATCTTGAACAAAGGAATGCTCAGAAGCAACAGTGATAAAAAACCATATGAGTTCTGGAAGGGAATACCATCAAATGCCAAACATTTTAGAGTATTTGGAAGCAAGTGCTACATACAAAGAGAAGATGACAGAATTGGAAAATTTGATTCTCAATTTGATAAAGGAATTTTGGTTGGTTACTCAAGAAAAATCAAGGCATACAAATGTTACAATCTAAGACTTAACAAGATAGTGGAAAATATAAATGTAAAAAATGATGAAGAAGATGTACTAAAGATCAAACAAAGGAAAAATCCAAATGAACAGGAAAGAGAAGAAGAACTAAAATAAGAAGAGGTAGAAGAAGAAGAACATCAGCTAGAAGAAGACCATGTAGAAAATGACTAGCATGAATTTATGATGCCCTCTAGGACACCTAACCATCAGTTCCAAAAGAATAATCCACCGGAACATATTATTGGAGATAAAAATGAAGGAATAGAAACCAGAGGAAGTAAAAGGTTTCATACACCAGATAAGAGACACCTTGTACTATTATCCGTAATTGAACCCTGCAGCTTTGAGGAAGCCAGTAATGATGAACATTAGGTCAAGGACATGGAATAAGAACTACATCAAATAGAGAAGAATGAAAAATGGGAACTGGTGCGAAGACCGAAGAACAAAAATGTGATTGGCACAAAATGGGTGTTCAGAAACAAACTAAACGAAGATGGATAGGTAACCAAAAACAAGGCAAGATTAGTATGAAAAGGATACTCTCAAGTTGAACGAGTAGATTTGGAAGAAAAAATTTCCCATGTTGCCAGAATGGAAGCACTCAGACTGATGTTGGCCTATGCTTGTTCCAGGAGAGTCAAAGTATATCCTATGGATCTAAAATCAACATTTTTAAATGGTGAATTAGAATAATAAGTCTACATTAAAAAACTGGAAGGATTCCTACCATTAGAAAGGGAATATTATGCTTGCATATTGAAGAAAGCACTATATGGACTCAAATAAGCCCCTAGAACCTGGCATTCAAGATTGGACAAGTACTTGCAAGAACAAGGATTCAAAAAGGGTAATGCTGATAGTAATCTCTATGTAAAGGTTGATAGAAACAACATTCTTATCATTGAAGTTTATGTGGATGACATTATCTTTGGAAGTGATGATGACATGATGAGTAAGAAGTTTTCCCAAGACATGCAGAATGAGTTTGAAATTTCACTACTTGGTCTTCATATATATCAGCAGGATGAAGGAATTTTCATTTCCCAAACCAAGTACATCAAATAAATGTTGAAGAAGTTTGAAATGGAAGATTGCAAACCAGTAAGTACTCCAATGGTGACCAGCTGCAATTTGAGCAAAGACAATGAATCTAAGGAAACAAATTAGAGACTCTATAGATTGATGATCGACAACCTACTCCATGTGATAGCTTCAAGACTAAATGTAATGCAATAAGTTGGACAAGTTGCAAGATTTCAAGAATCATCGAAGGAAACTCATGTTCTAGCAGTAATTAGGATCTCTGGATATCTTAAAGGAACAAAAGAGTTTGGATTGTGGTATCCAAAAGGGAATGAGTTGACTATGGTCTCCTATGCAGATGTAGATTGGGAAGCAAGCATTGATGATCGAAAAAATTACTAGCAGAGAAGCCTTCTATTTGGGTGATTGTCTGGTATCTTGGTTAAGTAAGAAGCAGTCCTCTATTTTCGGGTACAAACCCCTAGAAAAACCTCGGAGGGAAAACTAGTCCTAAGAGTATTTTATTAATGTCAAATTAGGGCTCCCATAATAGGGAAAATGGTCCACTAAGAGAATATACATTGCAAACAAACTTGGCAATTCATGTGCTATTGTACGACCCTGTACTATCACATTTCCCAAGGTGTACACACATTTCCTTTAGAAAACCTGTGCACATACGCGACTTTCTCCACTGAAACCCGCATACATGTACAAAAAAATTGTACGACAATATCCATACAATGCACCCCCTTCCTATGGCTTTTGTCCATTGAAACCCACCTACAGTTGCCTCTACACTCTCTTCTCCTTGACCTGTATGATATCTAGATGAAAATATCCAAGATCTTGAATCACAGTCCTTCATGATACAACCCTCTATACATCAAATCTTGGATGAAATATCTTCACCCAACCAATGAGATATCCTCACTCATGTGTAAGAAAAAGTCATTTGCTTCTACACTCCTCACACTAGAAAAAGTCCTTATTTTCTATCCTCGACCTTGATCTCTCACCAAAGTCTCTCACAAGTATATATCACACAAGTGTCTTCCTCCTTCACCATAGACTTGTTTTTATAATCATCAATTATAATCTAAACCTAATCTCCAAATTGATTGACGGTTGAGATTGCTTCTCACACCCACTTAAGATTTACATGCTTAAATTACATGCTAATTAATTTTATCACTTTCCTTAAATAACTCAATTAACTAATAAAAACACTTTTACTTTAATTAATTTCTTTTAACTAAAGTAATCTCAAGGATACAAGGCTTTCGATGACTTCCACATTCTAGACACATGCCAATGCAGAATTACCTGTCTCATGCTACCACTAACATCAACACCAACCCCTTTGGAGGACTTGTCTACTAGTCATTTTAGCATGTGTGGACACTTTTTGACTTTGAGAGGGTCATTCCATGGTTTGTGGAGGTTACTTGTAATATACTATTTGTATATTACAATGTCATTAATTACTAATTAAATCATGAATGTAATAATTATACTTTTAACGTAAAGTCACGTATTTTTAGACAAAAAGGCATGACTCTACTCATTTAAGTGTATTTAATACATGTTGTTGTACATTGAATAAGACAACGAATAATAAATTTATAAATATTAAATATATATTTCATATATATCTAGTTTCATGCTTCCAATTGGTATCAAAGCGAAAGCTTGGTGAACTCCAAAAGAACATGTGTTCAAGATGGAAAATATCATTCTTAAAAACATAAAAATTAAAACCATTATGGAAAATATGAGCAACACTCTCGAAGAAATGAAGAATTTTGTGAACGAAATAATAGAAGAACAATTAGAGAAGGTATCCTTGGCGTACTTAAAGGATAGGGGTTTCCACCAAAAACAAACCTCGCTTCAATAAGAACATCGAAATAATCCCTTTGTCATCAAGACATGCCCCATGGTCGCCAAGCTAATTCCTCCATCCTCCTTACTACGTAGCATTAATGCTCCTGGTGACAAGTCTATTGAAGTGGAACATCCTCACAGTATGTCTTCAATTGAAGGAAATATAGTGCAATGTAAGATAGCAAAGGATATTTTAAGGAGAAGAATGCCAGAGGAGGAATATGAAGATGGAGAAAAGGAAAACAAACCTCATGCTTTTAATCAATTAAAAAGGATCAACAAGTTGAAGATCATTTATTTCAACGACAAGTTGATCAAGGCAATGCCAAAATTGAACGAGACAATACAAATAGGAAAATCCAAGGAGGTTTTAAATGTGAGGAGCATGCACAAAATTCACCTACTTTTCAAACTTAGACAAGGAAAGTTGAGGGATGTCTTGGAAAGAAGTCCCTTACTATGGCTGAACTAAATGAGCAATCACTCACCCATGTGAAAGTTGAAAAACTCGAAGGAAAATATGTCACAAAATACAACATCCAAGAGGAGGTGATACCTATTAAACAAGGAGGAGTGATAATGGGAGGACGACTAGAAGAATTCGACAGGTACTTAGTTTACCTAGATAAGGTGGACTACTAGTGCACAACAAAGGACTTGAAGACACATTTTGAGTGTTGTGACATAGTGAAACACATTACCATTTCTACAAAAAAGTTTGGGAACCCATGAGGGTATGCCTATGTTGAATTTTCAGATCTGGTCAACGTGGAAAAAACCCTCCTCCCTCTAAATAGCTCCATCCTCCAATCCCGAGAGAGCAGTTGAATGTTTCACCTCCCCTTGGAAAAGAAGCTGCCAACAAATTCCAGAAACATTCATGTCGATTTTAACAGGTCATCGAACCCACCATCAACCAAAAACCACAAAGTATTACTGAAAAATAATTGAGGACATGCAGACATTGCTAAATCTATGGGATCCCCTATATGTGTCACTACACCATTTTCCCCTCACAGTGTACAAGACTTTTACACTCCACACTCCAATTATATAATTTCCCCTTGGTATGGCATAAGAGCACTCTACAAAATCAGTTACATAAACCCTAAAGTATCCAAAGAGAGAAATATAAATGTTTTTTGGCAATGGCACAATTTGAGCACGAGAACTGAGGTTGATAATGGAAAGAGTGAGGAATTCAATTATGATATATTCACAATTGGAGCTAGGAGTGATGGAGATATGGCCTCCAAGTTCACTACTAATTTTTTTTCTAAGGCAAGTAGATATTGGAAGGATTTGTTTCAGAGACTTAATGTTAAGAACCAAATATCAATATAGCATAGAAAAACCTCAGAAAAAGTACTCAACGCCTTGAAAAAGAGATAATTTCAGACAATAAGCCTCTTCGAGGGGGCAACCTCCTTTTACCCCACTTAAAATGTTCAAGTACAAGATGATTCAAAATGAAAAAGTCTCCTTGGTATATATAGGAGACTAGGAGGCATAATTACAACTAATGGCCTAAAGCCGACATAAATAAAATAACATTACTAATATAACATGCCCCAATTAAGGGGTAATGAGCCAATATTAGGGCTTAACATGCCCCTCCCCTTGAGACAAGTGTTGTTTTCAACGTTTGATTTACTCTGGATGCTTCTGTATAAAAGACTCATCTTCCCAAGTGGAATCTTCAGCCGGTAGTTTCCTCCATTTAATGAGATACTCTGAAATGGATCTATTCCTCATTTGGTGAATTCTTGTGTCAGGTGATGGCTTGGGGCTCAATATGATTTTTCCTTCTCGTGTCGAGGAGTTAAGATATAGTTTAAATTTGGGATCTTGTCTATAACCTTCTTTAAGCATGACTTGTGGAAGCCCGGGTGTACTTTCTACCATTGAAGATGCAGGTAACTCTAATGTGTATGCCATAGTACCAATCTTTGCAACACCTTATAGGGCCATAGTACTTTGGTGATAATTTATTATCCTTCTTGTCTTTTCTTAGGGACATCTGTTTGTATGGTTGTAGTCTTAAAAATACCAATCCCTACTTCAAAACTTCTTTCACTACAATGTTGATCACTTGTTGTTTCATGTGATTATGTGCCCATGAATGAGGTTGTCCTTTAAGATTTGGAGAACTTGTTGTTGATTCGATGTGATCTTCCAGCACTTGAACCTTAGATTTTCTTTTTAGAAGTGTGGAAGGAGGGTGGTATCCATAAAGTGCCATAAATGGTGTCATTTTTGTTTGTAGTATGAAAGGAGGTGTTATACCACCATTACCTTAAGGGTAACCATTTGAACCATTGTGTTTGTTTTATGGAGACAAAGTAATGAAGGTAGCCTTCGAGACATTTGTTCATTATCTCCGGTTTGTCCATCTGATTAGGGATGATAGGATGAATATGAGCCAATTGAGTACCCAAACAAGAAAATAATTCTGTCCAAAATGTCCGATTGAAGATGGGATCTCTGTCATACAATAATAATCTTTGGGTTGCCATGTAGCTTTGAATTGCCTCCATGAGATGCGATTGCTTGTGCTAACTTTGAAGGGATGAGAGAGTCTGAAAAATTGAGCTCACTTGGTGGAGTCTATCAACAATCTGTGATGACACTCTTTCCTTTTGAACTTTGGTAACCACAGTGATGAAATCCATGGAAACCTCTCTGTGACTTGGGATGGATAATGGTTGTAAAGACACGGGGTCTTAATTGTTTCCTACCTTGTTATTTGTTGGCACACCAAACATACGCCACAAACCTTTGAACATTAGTTTTAAGGCCATCCCAAAAAAATCGCTTCTTGACTCTATGGTAGGTTTCAAAAATATCGATTACCCTCCTCATATTGGAGAGGTGTGCAATTACCAATAGTACATTTGTTTGAGTTGGGAGTTCTTACATAAATATAAGCGATCTTTGTATCATAGGTGAATCATTTTTTCCATGTAAAATGTATCTAATGCACTAGAATCATACTGACCACAGATGAGAGTCCACACTTTTTGTCATTCTTCCATTCATCCCTTGCTTCTATTATCAATGGGTTGGATGATCGAGATAGCACAGAGAGAAGCCTCAACATCTTCATCCTTTCTTGAGAGTGCATCGCCACAACATTTGCTTCCCAACACATAGACGATTTCAAAATCATAACCAATATCTTGGTGCCATTTTGTTGTTATTTTGAAGATAGTCTGTTCCAAGTATTTTAGACTATCATGATATTTTTTGACTTTGAAGTTCCTATCTATTAGGTAAGGATGCCATTTCTTCAATGCATGTAGTATTTCCATCATTTCCTTCTCATAAATGGGTTTGTGTAAGTCCTTTTCCCTTGAGTGATCGACTCTCAAAATCCAGGGGCCTCCATTCTTGCATTAGGACATTTTCCAATTCCATTTCGAGCATCCACATTCCATAATAAAGGTTTTTGTGAAGTGGAGTGGTCAAGACAGGAGATATACACATCACACCTCTTTTAATTTTTTCAAAAGCTTTAATTGCCTTTGGAATCCACACAACATTTTGCTTCCCCTTTTTATAGACGATTTCAAAATCATAACCCAATATCTTGGTTACCCATTTTTGTTGTTATTTTGAAGATAGTCTTTGTTCCAAGAAGTATTTAAGACTATCATGATCTGTTTTGACCTTGAAGTTCCTATCTATTAGGTAAGGATGCCATTTCTTCAATGCATGTAGTATTTCCATCATTTCCTTCTCATAAATGGGTTTGTGTAAGTCCTTTCCCTTGAGTGGTCGACTTTCAAAATCCAGGGGCCTTCCTTCTTGCCTTAGGACAGCACCAATTCCATTTCCAGAGGCATCACATTCCATAATAAAGGTTTTTGTGAAGTCTGGAGTGGTCAAGACAGGAGATTTACACATCACCTCTTTAAGTTGTTCAAAAGCTTTAGTTGCCTTTGGAATCCATGAAAATGCATCCTTCTTAGTTAGTGTCGTTAAATGTGTTGCTATTCTTCCATAGTTCCAAACAAACTTGCAGTAGTAACTTGTCAAACCCAAAAATCCTCTAAGATTATTTAATGTTTTGGGAATCGGCCAGTCCATCATGGCCTTAATCTTGTTAGGGTCTACCTTGACACCTTCATGAGATACAATATGACCCAAATACTCTACGTCCTTTACTCCAAAGAAACATTTGGATGGTTTGCCATATAATTGTTGCTCCTTTAGTAGTTGTAGCACCTTGTCAACATGTCGCACATGATCCTCCCAAGACTTGCTATAGATTAGTATATCATCAAAAAATACTAACACAAATTTTTGAAGGAAGGGCTTGAAAATGGAATTCATC
>SNQJ01S0006482.1:98760-165975 GCA_010110895.2 Picea sitchensis
ATGTTGGCCAAGTATCACTTTTGAACCTTGATTTTGAGGTGGTTCTGCTAGACAATATTTCTTCTATTGTATCTCCCAAGTTTCATCCCTTCTGGGTATGAAACTTTCTTTTATGTAGTTCTCTGATATTTCTTCTCTACAATGCCACAAGTCTGATCAAAATTGGATGTGCCAAGTGGAATTTATGGTAACTTCCCAACAACTTGTCGATTTTTGTCCTTTCCAGGAGATCTCACTTGTATAGCGTTCCCCGCGCAAAATAATTGATATAAAATTCTAAAACTTGCACCAAAAATACTGCAGACTGTCCAAAATCCAATGAAACTAGTACCACTCAATTTGGATACTCTAGGAAGAAGTTATGATTTTTTTACCTGGAACGCCTTCTTGAGACTAGTCAATAGGACTAGTCAGATACCCTATCTTACACAGGGTGTATCTACAAATTTAAGATGACACAGAAGCTTAATTTTATACCAAAGATACCTTACTAATTTCTGTAAATAGCCTCCAAATTTCAGGGTCTGAAGCATTACGGAAAATGTTTTATAGCAAAAATGCCGCAATGACTCATTTCAGGATGATTCCAGAACCCTATCTTGTACAGGCTGTATCTCCAAAAGTATAAGGCCTCAAGAGCTGAATTTTGAACCCAACGTACCTTGCTTTGTCTACTAAATATCCTTCAAGCCGTTTCTTCTGAAACGTTGTAGAAAAAAATTTATAGCGAAAATTCCAAGGTGTCTCAAATGTAGCAGCGAAACCCCAAGACCTTGAGCTCTGATACCATATGTTAAGAACCAAATATCAATATAGCATAGAAAAACCTCAAAAAAAGTACTCAACACCTTGAAAAAGAGATAATTTCAAATAATAATCCTCTTCGAGGGGGCAACCTCCTTTTACCCCACATAAAATGTTCAAGTACAAGATGATTCAAAATGAAAATGTCTCCTTGGTATATATAGGAGACTAGGAGGCATAATTACAAATAATGGCCTAAAGCCAACATAAATAAAATAACATTACTGATATAATATGCCCCAATTAAGGGGTAATGAGCCAATATTAGGGCTTAACACTTAATCTCCTTCATCTTTATTTCCAACACTGCCGAGAAAATTGGGAGGTGTTTTCTTCTATCAGAGGATATAAATACTTGTTGCAGGTAGTATGTGGGTGGTTTCATTCTTTCTTCCATCGACACCCCTCTTCGTTTGATTATGCCAAGGAATTTTTCAGAGAAGTGGGAAGGATCATGGATCCCATCGGTTTGAAGGATAGTAATTTTCCTCGAGACTTTCTGTTTTGGATTGCTACCACCCTATGTTGGCACCCTCACTCTTCAATGTTTATCATGGCATGTATTTTTAGTGTGCAAATAAAATCACTTTATAAAATGGACTGCCACCTTTATCTAAGTTTAGTTTTAAATTTAATCAGAGAGTTGGATCTTGCAAAGGAACCCCTAGTCTTCTGGTTATTCTTGGAAGAAGCAAGGTACCCAAATGTGGTGAAAAAAATAGTAGACTCTTCAAATATTTTCCTTAAATCGCGGTGAGAGGAGGTCATCCCCCTTGAAAGAACATTGACACCATTGGATGAGAAGCAAACCCCTAGATATGAAAAATCCATTCCTAGACCCTTTCCTCGTGGAATACTTACACGTCAGCCAAGAAATGTAAAGGAATATACATCCACGTCATATTATTTAAATCGCATTCACTCTAGAAGTAACAAGCCTCGTACAACCTTCTTATTCCCCACTCTAACTAAATATTCCACATCCACCTCTAACGCTTTAGATCCAAGCATTTGTCCTTTCCTAAGCTTTGAGGATGAAGTTTTTTAGGGAGGGATGACTTGTAATATACCATATGTGTATTACAATGTCATTAATTACTAATTAAATCATTAATGTAATAATTATACTTTTAATATAAAGTCACGTTTTTTTAGACAAAAATACATGACTCTACTCATTTACGTGTATTTAACACACTTTGTTGTACATTGAATAAGACAACAAATAATAAATTTATAAATATTAAATATATATTTCATATATATCTAGTTTCATGCTTCCATTACTTGCATAGTATTGGAATGTTATTTCACCTTGGAGACCTCGCATATCACCATTGGATCTAGTTTTAGGGTGGTAATCCCTTCTTTTCATGAAAATGATTGAGTGTTATTCACATCCCACATGTTGAGGCCTTGCATAATCGATCCATTCACTTGATTTGAGGATGAAATACACTTTGGAGGTTACTTTGCACATTGTATCATGCTTGTTGATGGGACGTCTCACCTTGGAGAAGATCTAGGGGGTTCCAAACCCTAGATCTATGATTACATATTTTGAGGGTGACCTAGATTCGAGAGTAGTTATATTTTAACAAAGTTCCCAAAATTCCTCTAAGTCAATGCCATTAGATGCAAAATGTCCCCTGGATTTCCAAAATGTGGTTATAATAAAAAACTGGGAAAAATTGACACGGTTATGGTGCTTTTAAAATATGTCGTGGGAAAACTTTTGCCATGATTTGACCACTTGTTGGAGGAATGACCCACATATTTTTCTTGAGTGTTTGGTTACTTTGAGGATTTTATTGTGGGTCTTTCCACTTGGAGGCCTTGGAGGCTAGGAGTTGCACCTTTGAATCATAATGGAGACATCCCACTCTCTTGGGGGAAATATTGTACATGTGGCACATCTTTATTTATTGTATTGTGACTTAGTATATTTAGGTTAATTAACAAAAAATTCATTTTTGTACTTATCCTAGGATAGATCCACGAGGTATTCACTCTATGGACTTTTGACATAGCACCTTCGTTTGTGGGATATTAAATAATACCCCTAATTTCACTAGATATTGGTAAATAACTCCCAAAATCCTTTTGTTGAACCCCCCTCCCAATACATATTTGCAATAAAATAAACCCCTATTTTCACTAGATACCCCTTTTTATACCCCATAATATATATAAACTCCTTGAGACCCCACATCCCCCCACCCCCAATATCTACAATATATTGACTTTATTTTTTACAATTTAAAAAACCCCTATATGAATTAATGCGATAAGATATTTTTCAACAAGGTGATGCCCCCATGGCTAGACATAAGGAGATACAAAATAATATATAATACAATTTGATAAGACAAATTGTTGACTATCTACCTATTGGAGTTTTTGGAGCTTTGTCTTTCTTGGTTTATTTCTTGGTGCATCAAATATTAGTTGTGATAGTTCAAGACTTCTACTAGATTTCAAGATCAATCCATTGAAGGGTTACTATACCAATCAGAGAGAAGATGTTTTGGGGTTTGTTCCTTCCTTCTCTTGTTAGCTTGGGTAAGTGCTCAATCTTTGCTTTATTTTTCCTCTTGGTTCATTGGCAAGGGTTTCAAGTATTTTATTCAAGTAATAATTGATCTTGTCAATGAAGGTTTTTCCCTTATGGAATCCCTTCTTGTAGAGCCTTGGTATCCATACCCTATCTTGATTATATAAGATAGTATTCTATCCTAGGGGTTCTAATCTCTTAACCCTAATCCTTAAGATAATAATGACCAATTCTTATAGGGGAATACTTTTTGAACCCATAAGCTCTAGTGGGAATAAGGTGTTGAACTTATGCTTATACTAAGAGGGGGGGTGAATTAATATAAGATACTTTTTAGTTTATTTAACCAATCATTAATCATTCATTAGTTGAGAAACAATAATCACATATAAACTCAAATCATAATTCATAGAGTTTAGCATGGAAACCCAATAAGGGGAAAACCATAAACTTATCTTTATAAATGTATATAGGTACCAACCTACTATTACAAACATTGTAGGCACCAACCTACTGGAGACACCAATATCCTCAACTGAGTACCAACTCAACAAGATGTAGGAACCAACCTACTAGAGACACCAATCTCCTCAAATGAGCACCAACTCAGAAGCACATGTAGGCACCAACCTAATGTAACAATATTTGCAAGCACCAACCTGCTGGAGGCACCAATCCCCTCACTCGAGCACCAACTCAACAAGATATATGTAGACACCAATATAATATCTTCATCCAAATAGTACTTCTGACTTCACCTGCATCCTTCATACTTCATACATAGCTTCAAACCCTAGTCATGTTTAGCCTTCATGCCCTAGTGAGCCTTATAGAATCATTCACGGAATATGATCCCATATTGCAGCATCACAACCTAAAAACAATGCGCATTGCATCATCACGACCTTGAAACAATACATAGAATTATATACCTTCAGTCCTTCAAAGCGCACCTTAAAAACCAGAAAAACCCCTTAGACTTCTCTTGCACACCTTTATATCCCAAAAATAAACCTCAACTCCTTTAGCGCACCTCAGATCACTTCTGCGCATTTCAAAATTGATCTTTTTCTTTGTTGCAATAAAAATGTGCACATGTGTCATGTATTTATAGTAATGATGTCCCCACTTTCAAGGTTGACCTATAAAGATGTTGAGCCGACCTAAATTTTATGGCTAGGTTGTTGGATGGAAAAATTCATATATCCTCATTCATATGGAGTTAGAGGAAATGCCATATAACATTGGAAAGGTCTCATAATAAGATTTCCAACCATATAACCTATTCTCTCATTTGAGCTATGTATATAGGGTAAAAATTCCTTCAAATATATTTTATCCAAATTGAACATCAATAATCCAAAAACAATGTTTCCAACAATCTCCATCCTGCAATCTTTAACTTGGAAATTCATAGTCTCCCCTTGTCTTTGACATTAATGAAAATAATATTTCCAACAACATCCCCCTTTGTCATTGATGGCAACCCTTAGCCAATTATGATACTCCCCTTGTCTACAAATTTCCTTGTATCTATAATTCTTCCTATATTTGCAACTTCTCCCCCTTTGACATCAATGGAAAAGGGTTGCTCCCCATGAGCTTGTGCTTCCCTTTACTAACGACATGAGAGGGATATCACTCCCATATTTTGTTCCATACAACATTTTTCTTCTTTGACTTCATCAAGTGTGTATACATCTCTTGAGGTTATACTTACATTGCTTTCCTTATCTCACAACCTTTAGAATGAAATGTGAGGTTGTAACCTTGATCACACATTTGACTAACGCTTAGAATGTTGTGCTTTAACGCTTCAACATACAAGGAATTTTTTGTCTTAGTCTTTACATTATCAAGACTAATAGTACCTTTCCTAACTATCCTTGCAGAACCATTATCTCCAAAAGTAGCACTGCCTCCTTTTTCTTCCTTCAAGGTGAGAAACTTGGTCTGGTCCCCTATCATGTGTTTTGAACATCCATTGTCAATGTACCATTGGTTCCCTTTATTTTGAGCATAAAGTGCAATTCCACATTCTTCCTTCTTCGGTTCTTCTTGCTTCCTTTTTCACACCTTTGTGTTTTCTTCTCTATGCTTGGAAAGACCATTTTCTTCCCTCTTTATTATGATGCTTCTACAATCACATGCTATGTGCCCATAGTTGTTGCACTTATAACATTCAACATTGTAATCAAGTAGGGGAGCAAATGAATTGTAGTTTCTATCAACAAACCAATGAGAACTTCTAGTTTTGTTGCTCACATAACTATTCTTTGTGGTTTTATAAGAACCTCAATTTATATCTCTCACGTGATCACTTTCTGCATAAGCTCTACAATCTATCACTTTATGACCAAAATTACTACAATAAAAACAATAACCAAGAAAGAGATTTTGGTATCAGTTTGTGAAAGGTATTCTTGGTGGAACAACTCTTCTAAACTCATTCTTGTGGGAAGAATTATATTTATGTTGGTCATCAATTCTTTACCTGTTGTTGCTTTCATTATTGATGGAGACTTTGATAATATTGGAATAACTTTTAGGTTTTTCTTCATTTTCCTTTTCTGATGGATTTGTGACCTTAGTGCTTGCATCTCCCTCTAGAGTATTTTTTTTTTTCGTCATAGTCAAGACATATCTTGATGAATGGTGGCCTTTGGAAACTGAGCATATCATCTAATATTTCAGTACTCTTTCTGAACTTCAATATTCTATTCAACTCATCAGTTGTTTTCTCTAGTTCCTTTCTTAAGGAAACTATTCCAGCTTTTATCTTCTTGCAATTTTCCTCCTTTTCTTTCAGTTGGATTCTCACCACTTCCTCTATCATTTTTTCCTCTTCTATTTGAGTCTTCAAGATGATAATTGTCTTCTCTGTTTCTTCAAGATCATGATCCTTCTCTTCATATTTCTGCAATTGTTCTTTCTTCTTTCTATTATTTTCCTTGAGTATGTCTATTTTTTCTAAGGCACTAATGAGTTCTTCTTCAATATTCACTTCCCCATCAATGCCTTCTTCTTATTCTTATGATTTTCCTTTCTTATTGTCTTTATTTTATTTATAAGTAGACTTTGCATCCATGGCTATGAAGAGGAATTCTTATTTTTCCATATTAGAAACATATCCATCACTTTGTTCAGATGACTTGTTGTCCTCTCTAGAGTAAAAAATCTTCTTCTTAGTATATTTTCCTCTTTTGTGTCTATAAGGTTTGCTTCTATTATTATGTTCTTCTTTAACATTATTTTCCTCATCATCATTGTATTCCCTTTTTGCATATGAACATTTAGCAGCAGAATTCCCTACTCTACCACAATTAAAATGTATGAAGGGTATCTTACCTTTGTGTTTTTCAGATCCTCCTTTTATCTTTCTCACAAATTGTGCTTCTTCTATATATGATTCATGGCTAGAACAATCACAGATTTCCTATGTGTGTTAGGGTGAGTATTCTGAAGAATTCAAGAACATGTATGTCACAGTGATTCATAAGCAATTGGTTTGGAGAATTCTCTTGTGGATCTTGGTATGAGGTGTGTGTGGTTGCAGTCTTGATGAGATATTGATATCAGTAGAAAGAACAAAGATATCAGTAGCAGTAGAAAAGATATCAATAGTCGCAACATAGATATCAGTAGCAGCAGCACTAGGTATAACAGTCTAGTGACAGGGACAATGATAGGTTGATGTGGTAGTGACATATTTTTATACACTTATATTCCAGGGAAGTTGGACGGGGCAAGGAAAGGGGATTGTAACCTCCTTCCAATTGTAGCTGGTAAATCAGGAGTTGGAGCTTCCTTTAGGTTGGAGCCTGAGAATTAGGGGGTTGGAGCCTCCTTCCAGTTGGAGCTAGAAAATTGGGAAGTTGGTGCTTCCTATGAATGTATTTAGTCTAACATATAAGAAAAGAATTATGTGTTTTTCTCCTGCATTGGGTTTCCACATAAATCTCGGTGTATTGTTTATATATGATTATTTTATTATGCAATGTTGATATACTAAACATAGATGATAAACTATTGAATGGTAACTTATCAAGATAATTTTATATGCTCTGATTATTGAATATTTTATATTGTGGTTAAAAGTGATAAAAGTGCTCATATTGATTCACCCCCCNCTCTGAGTATTCCAACAATTGGTATCAGAGCAGGTCCTTCAGGAACTAGTTTAACCACTGGAAGGTAGATCATGGAAAGCATTGATATGTATAATATGGAATTACCATAGTTCAATGGTCAAAATGGCCTGAAATATGAAATATGGAGCAATAGAATGAAAGAATTTTTGCAAGAACAGGGATGTGATATTTGGAGATCAATTGAAACAAGGTACATAGCTACAAATAATCCTCTGAAGACTGCAGCCAAGAAGGAATTGAAAAGGAACAAAAAGATAGCTATGGTTTTTATCATGAAAGAATTACCTGATTTAGTAAAAACCAAAGTGGGACAGTGTGCATGAGCCAAAGAGCTTTGGATCAGCCTACAAGATCTTTACGCAAGGCAAGGAACAAAAGAAAATGAGGCAAGTGACAACTCAGATGATGAATTCAACATAGGCAAGTATTATTTCTTTAATTGTGAAGAAGTAAGACATATTGAAATTGAATGCCCTTATTTGAAGATTGGAAGTGATGGGACAAAAAATCCCAATGAAATAGAAGAAAATCCTAAGATTGAAAAGGAAAAGAATCATGAAGTCTAATTCATTCAACAAGAAATAAAACTTGAAGAATAAATCATCTCCTTGAAGATCCAACTTGAAGAGGCAAAGAGAATGGAAGAAGTCATGGAGAATCAGATGATGAAGAAAGAAGAAGAGGTTGAGAAGCTTGAGGAAGAAGTTGTCATGTTGAGAGAAAAAGTTGTCAAGCTCAGTAAAAACATTGAAGAAACATCCCTATCATCAACAAATAATGTTGAAAAGAAATGTCATAGTTTACCGGAAAGAAAGAATGAAGAAAAGGTTAAGAGTTACGCAGAAGTACTTAAAGGAAGGAATCATGGTCAACAAGAGTCTAAGAGGAAGGATACATTTTCAAGAAGACCATTTAATTTCAGAAAACAAATAAGATCCAACTATGATCATGATCAACCAAGGCATGAATTCAGAAGAACTACATCATAAAGAGGATCATCTACTCCCATTTATCAAAGTTTCTTTTATGGATACTATTTTTATTGTTCTAACTTTGGACATAAATTTGTAGACTGCAAAGCATATGGAAGAAATGTTCAAGCAAGTAGTTCTTATGTGGCTCCTCGCAATATTGAATGTTACAAATGCCACAATTATGGTCACATGGCTCGAAATTGAAAAAGCATGATAGAGACATCCATGAAAGAAAACATTGATAATAGGTATAAGAAGGTTTGGAAAAGAAAAGAAAAACAAGAAGAACAGATGAATGAAGAAAAGGTCCCAGAGATTGCAAGATTTGCAATAGTTCGAGAAAGACTAGAAAAGAAAGTGAAAGAAGAACAAGTCTCAAGGTCATATTGTCAGAATCCATGGTAGTGCAAGAACATAATGTAGAGAAGGTAAAGGAAGAGCAGGTCCCAGAAATCACACTCTCAGGATACATAGTAGTACGAGATCATGATGAATCCACATGCAGGAGGAAAGATGTTAGAAATCAGGAAGATGGTGAATCCGCGGACGAAGAAGAAGACTACTCTACATTAGGGCAGATTCCTCCATTGTTTTGAGACATCTGGCTTGGAGAGTCCCAGGTAATATGAATATTGAAAAAGGGGAGTCTATGCGGTATCTTTTATAGTTCAGAGATGTATCCTTCAGACAGCATGAATTGTTTCAGAGTGGTATTACAAATGTTTAATTCAGAGTGTTTCGATGACAGATGGGTCAGCATTGTGGACATTTGTGTAGCAAAGTCACGATCAGTATGGGTCACATGGACAATGATGGATTAGTAAGACACTTGGCAGGATTGGATAGATATACATCAGTGGATGAGAGCATGAGTTTAGGACAAATTTTTTCAAATACTAACTCACATACAGTTGGATTTTTTTACAATGAAATATTTGAATTCTCAAACTTTGAATGTTTTTGTATATGTCAGTGATTTACAAGAGAAATCACCAATGGATAAAAACTCCAAAAGGAAGCAGGTACAGGAAGACCTACATGACATCTTGCAGATAATTCAAGGAGAGAGAAATATTCGAATAAGAGATCAGAAGAGTGAATATAGGGAGAGCATCCCCAAGGAAATCTCAAATAGGGAGAGAAGACCTAGAGAGAGAGTTACTCTTTTTCCCAGGATCGCAAAGGAGGAGAGAAGAACAAAAGAATGAAGATAGGGGGAGTATCCCCAAGGAAGATACCCCTTTCCATTGATGTCAAAGGGGGAGAGATAGAAACATTGATGAGGAGCGATGGTCACAGGGGGAGCATAAGCATGGTGTTGTCATGTCTAAGTGTTTCCATCAATGTTGGTGTTGCCATCAATGCCAAAGGGGGAGATTGTTGGACAGTTGGTTTTCATTGATGTTAACCCTTGGTGATGAGTGATCTTAAAGATTGATGTCAACCCTTGGAGAGTGGTCTTAGAGATTCATGTCAACCCTTGGAGAATTATGGAATCCCTAAAGATGTGGATGGGATTTTTGGACAGTTGGTTGTCGTGTTAGAGGTATACCATTGATATTGACACATTGTTAAGGTATACACTTGTTATTGTACATATCATGGTACATGTTGATGTACATGGTTGATTTGCATGGTTGGCAATGATATGGCACAAATGTTGTTGATGTGAATGGTTGGCACATGGTATGGTACAGGTGTTTATGTGCATGGTTGATGCATGGTACAGGTTGGTACATGGTATGGTACAGGAACATATCTTGTGATGGTATGTTGGTGACTTCGGTACATGCTTGGTAGAGGCATATTTTGGTGATGGTGGATATCTCGTTGAGAGGTTCCCTTGGTAAATGATCCATGTGAGATGATCCAATGGCAGGTTGGTCATGGTCATGGAACCCGTAGTTGATCAAGTAATAAAGACATGGAGGTCAGTATACTTGCAAGTAAGACTGTCATAGATGGATAGTACGCGTCATGTCATTTCCGGTGATATATGTTATGCCACATGGTTCCTCGCGATTGAGGAGATATGGCTCTGTGCAATTTGAGGACCCTCAGGAATATTCTAGAAGCCTCTAGAAGGTCATCGTGAAGCTTGACCAGTCAAAGTGGTTGCAACAAGAGATTGTTGAAAGATTAATTAATTATCAAAAAATATTAATTAATTATTGCAGATTAATTAAAGTGGGAGTAAACAGAAGATAATTGATTATTGCAGGAATAATTAATTATTGGAGAGATAATTAATTATTACAGGGAAAAGCAAAGTGGAGTAAACAAAAGATAACAAGTTGCATGTGAGAGATAATTAATTATTGCAGGGATAATTAATTTTTGTAGGAATAATTAATTATTACAAGGAAAATCAAAGTGGAGTAAACAGAATATAACAGGTTGCATGTGAGAGAAAATTAATTATGGAAGGGATAATTAATTATTGCATGAATAATTAATTATTGGAGAGATAACTAATTATTATAGGGAAAATCAAAGTGGAGTAAATAGAAGATAACATGTTGCATGTGAGTTGCATGCCATCATGAGTTGCTTGTCATTCAGAAATTTCTCCTATATAAAATAGAGAAGAGTTCATTGCAAATCACTTATGTGTATTCACTTTTGAGAATACAGGTTGGAGATATGAGGTAGTGAGTCGAAGACAGAGAAGTCAAGTGAAGTAAGAAGTTTACAGGAGTTGAGAGCATGGAGAAGGGGTTTCATACATGAATTCCTTGAGTATATCCATGCGTTTCAGGAGGAAAAGCACAAACATCTGTGACCAGCAGTGAGGGAAAGCACAGATACTCACGGGCATACAGCGCACACAGTTGCAGACCTGTGAGGAAAGTTTGTTAAGATCAAGGATATAAAAATCATGTCAGCTACAGGATTAAAGGTATGCATTCCTATGTGTGTTAGGGTGAGTATTCTAAAGAAATCAGGAACATGTATGTCTCAATTATTCATAAGCAATTGATTTGGAGAATTCTCTTTTGGATCTTGGTATGAGGTGTGTGTGGTTGTAATCTTGATGAGATATCGATATCAATAGTAGCAACAAAGATATCAGTAGCAACAACAAATATATCAGTAGCAGTAGTAGAGATATCAGTAGCCGCAACATAGATATCAGTAGTAGCAGTAGGTATACCAGTCCAGTGACAAGGATAGTGATAGCTTGATGTGGTAGTGACATATTTGTCTACACTTATATTTCAGGGAAGTTGGACGGGGCAAGGAAAGGGGGTTGTAGCCTCCTTCCAGTTGTAGTTGGTAAATCAGGGAGTTGTAGCTTCATTTAGGTTGGAGCCTGAGAATTAGGGGGTTGGAGCCTCCTTCTAGTTGGAGCTAGAAAATTGGGAAGTGGGTGCTTCCTATGAATGTATTTATTCTGACATATAAGAAAAGAATTTTGTGGTTTTGTCCCACATTGGGTTTCCACATAAATATTGGTGTACTGTGAATCTATGATTACTTTATCATGCATTTTCGATATACTAAACATAGATGATAAAATGCTAAATGGTAACTGATCAAGTTAATGTTCATATGCTCTGATTATTGAATATTTTATATTGTGGTTAAAAGTGATAAAATTTCTCAGACTGATTCACCCCCCCCTCTCATTATTCCAACAATATACTCCTGAGATCTACCTTCCAATGGTTAGACTATTTATGAAGGAACCTGCTCTAATTCCAATTGTTGAAATTATGCTTATACTTGGGGGGGGGGGTGATTCAGTATAAGATGCATTTTACTTTATTTAACCAATCATCAATCATTCATTAGTTGAGAAACAATAATCACATATAAAATCAAATGATAATGCACAGAGTTTAACATGGAAACCCAATCGGGAGAAAACCATAAAATTATCTTTATAAATATTTGTAGGCACCAAACTACTGGAGACATCAATCTCCTCAACTGAGAACCAAATCAGCAGCACTTGTGGGAACCAACCTATAGTCACAATATTTGCAAGCACCAGCCTGCTAGAGACACCAATCTCCTCACCTGAGCACCAACTCAACAAGATATGTATAGACACCAATCCAATATCTTCATGCACAGATTACTTTTGACTTCACTTGCATGCTTCATGCTTCATACATAGCTTCAAACCATAGTCAGATTTATCCTTCATGCCCTAGCGAGACTTATAGAATCATTCTCAGAATGTGAGACCAGACTGCAGCATCACAACCTCAAAACAATGCACATTGCAACATCACAACCTCAAAAAAGTACACATTGCAGCATCATAGACCTTCAGTCTTTCATAATGCATCTTAAAAACAAGAAAAACCCCTTAGACTTCTTGTGCACACCTTTAGATCCAAAAAATACACCTTAGATCACTTCTACACACCTCAGACTTGATCGCTTGCTTGGTTTCAATACAAATGCACACATCTATCTTGTATTTATAGTAATTTTGCCCCCACTTTCAGGGTCGACCTATAAATATTGGTTGAGCTTACCTAAATTTTCTGGCTGGGTTGTCGGACCAAGAATTTCATATCTCCTCATTCCTAGGGAGTTAGAGGAAATATCATATACCAGTGGAAAGGTCATAGAATAATGTTTCCAACCATATATCATATTCTCCCATCTGAGATAGGTATCTATGGTAAAAAAATCCTTCAAAGATAGGGTATCAAAATTGAACATCAATAATCCAAAAACAATGTTTCCAACAATCTCCATCTTACAATCTTTATCTTGGACATCCATAGTCTCCCCATATCTTTGGAATCAATGACAACAATATTTCTATCATAAGGCGTTTGTCTTCTCCCAACAACCAATCAAAAAACCCAAAAACCAAAAATATTTCATTTTTGTTTGTTTGGAAAGAAACCTAACGATGAAAAATCAAAGAAAAATCTTAATTTGGATTTCTTTCCTAGTCTAGTGCATAGATCGTTAATTATTTCATTTCCTAGACTAGTTTTTTCAAGGGTTTGTGCTTACTTGTTTATCTCTAAACCTAATAAGTTAAAATGGCTCTATAGAATTGTGATTCAAGGTGTTATCTAATTTATTATGGGATTATTTAAGGATTTCTCAAATCTGGAAAATACATAGTAGAAACAAAAATATCAAGTTTGGAGAAACCCTGAGACTACGGTTTGGAACTTAAAGATTCATATTTACTCGTGCCTAGATTATATTCCATTTATAGATTGTTATTATAAGTTTATCTTACATATCTAGTGGTGAAATTGATCTCCTAAGTGCTTATAATTTCTTATCTTTCATTTGGAGATTTTATTGGTGAATTCTAGTGCTAACATTGGAAACCGTAAGGGAGAATCACCACATATTTTCCAATTCCTTGCTTAGATCATTATTATATATCTTTAGAACTTGATTCTATCATTATTTAGGCTATTATTTCATAGCATATATCTCACCCTAGTGAAATCATCCAAGACGTCTTTCTTTCAAGTGGAATTTCTCTCTCTTTGATGGTTCTCTCTTCACTTCAAATCTAAAATTTCTGCATTAATTTATCATAAAAATATATTTAGAAGTTGTGGACAGCCATAATGTTAGACACACAATTTAGGATAAGTGTGAAGTGCATTTATCATTATTATGATACATATATAAATACATGATTATGACCATTGGATTTATCTTCCAAGGTCTCTTGAACTCTCAATGACCCTTACATTGTTACTCGACTATTCACATTATTTCAAGTTTGAAACTCTAACGAATTAGTTTTCCAACATTATCCCCCTTAATATGAAGGGGTGTATATGATTCCAATGTGAGAGATGAAATATGAAAGTGATTAGCTGGAATTTGGAAGTGTGCAGTTTTTTATGGTTGAATGTGCTCTATGAATCTGGTGATTTTGGGATGACCACAAGCCAAGTGGCTAGAAAAAGTTGATGTCTTATACTAAATGGTGGTGGTGGTTTAAGTATGACCACAAACTCTAGAACTTAGATCTAGACTCAATGGTTCCCAGAACAATTCCTAAGTTAGATAGAAGTTGAAGCTAGTGTGTTTTTTTAATTGGAAGTGCTCTCAAATGTTGGTTTAAAGATGACCATAAACTGTTATGTAATAGAAGTTGAAAGTATTCTATCAAGTGGAGGTTTAAGGAAAACCACAAACCATTGTCTAGCAGAAGTTGAATGTCTTCTACTAAGTGGTGGTTTAAGGAAAACCACAAACCAAATCACGCTCAATTTTCACGCTCTCTTGTTATTGCTAGATTGATAAGACTTCAAAACTTGAAGCCTGACTTTCAATCGTTGATGTTGTTCCCCCTGTCAGGTACAAGGTGAGAAGATGAAAATCCTTTCACTGCAATATGTGTCAATACTAGAGAATTCTACGGTATAACTATGATATCTTCTTGATTGTTGATGACCATTTCGAAGAAGTCATCCACCCATATTGGTTCTTTTCTCTTTTCTTGCAGTTACAACATCTATCTGAATGATTCTCTTGCTTTTCGCAATGCTCAAAAGGATGAAGATCAAAACACTAATCTTCCATGTGGCAAACTCGCTGACAATGTTGGAATTTAGGAATCTGCTATTGAAATGGAGCAAGTGAATATGAACTCTCTTGAAGGAATCTAACACTTTGGAACTGGATTGGCTTGGTATAATCCAAAATGTGATAGGTCACTTCCATTTTCTATCCAAGACTTGTTTTGTGCTTGTTGTTGATAATTTCTTCCCAATATTTGATTATGGGATTGGAAAGTGTATGCAAAACTTGTTAATGAAAAACTTCATCTTCATTTGAATCTGCTTCTAAAGTGGCATCACTGAATTGATCATGTGCTAGCTCCTTATGGGAATCATTCTCAAATTCAAAAAGAGAATTTTTCTGAACAAGGACTAGTTTAGAATGATGATTCTTTTGTTGTATTTCATCTTATTGAAGTTGTGATTCAAGCTAGAGAAATTTGGTTTTGTCCCGCAAATCTTGTAAATGGGTTAGAACATCAGTGAGAGTTATTATGTAAGTTGTGATTGTATTGTCCATGGAAGAGAGTATTAGAGTGTTTAGTAACTCTAATAGTTCATCAATTCGAGCCATTTAGATATTGACTTAGAACTCAAGGGTTTCTTGCAACTCCTCCCTTTAACAATCAGACTCTCCAATTCAAATTTAGCAAATGAAGGGTGTCGTCTTCTACCAAAAATGCACCCATTTAAAATGTAATTCAACTTGTAAAAAGACTATTTGCAAGTTACAAATATTCTTGAAAATGCAAGTCTTCAAGCTTGTGCGTGAGCTAGAAATGAATATCAAGAGAGAGCTTAAAAATTGATTTTCAATCAAGTTTAAGGGAGAGTTGAAAATTCAAATTCAATAAAGATACAATCATCTTTCTTAAGATCAAAACAAAGAGTTGAAATACAATTTCTAGGAAGCTAAATTCCTTAAAATATTTAGATTATGGGGAAGCCATGCAAAAAGCTTGAAAGACTCACTTCTTAACTCTCAAAGGATGGCGAAAAATCACCATAGCTCAAGCATGAGTGCTAAGTAATATGTAAATCCATAAAAATAATCCTCAAGACATCGAATAAATTAATCACAAAAATTAATCACAATTAATCCAATGAGTAGAGAATGGAATGCATGGCTGGTGTAGATCGTTGGAATGAGAACGACTTCGAAGTTGCACGATGTTGCTTGTATATAATCGATGGACCGTTGTGTACGGATTATTGAGAGAAATATCAATATTCAATAAAAAAAATAAAAGATACACATCTAGGTAATCATCAGGGCATTCCATTTGTTTGTAGCGGTCATTTTTCATTCTTGGGCAAATTTTGTCAGCAATATTTTATCCTTAAAAATTGATTTTTCAATCAATATTGAGAGGGATTTGATATATCTTTGAAAGACCTTTCCAATGCTATGTTATATGCTTAATTTGGCTATGTATAGTGGCCACAGTCTGCATTTTAATAGTTGCATACCAGTGATTGTACAAAATCAAGTTCTTACAAGATGAATATATTTCTTGGAAATACAAAAATACCCTTTAGTGTGTATTTGAATTTGGTTTCCAACACAACTAAAATCATTCAAAATGGATAAATATTGAAGGAGAAATCTAAATTTTACAAGAAGAAACTCCAAAATCAACAAATTTCCCCTTCAATGATGTCTTCTCCTTGGATTGTGTGTGTTAGTGCTAGAGATCACCATTGACTGCAAAAGAGAAATGCCTAGCACATCTTAAAAGATAATTGTTTGAGTGTATGGTTGGGAATAGATGGTGGATCAAGTAGACCGGATGAGAAAGGAGAAGAGGCAAAGAACTGGATTAACACATATAAATCTTATCAGTGATCAAGGCATGGAGTGTTTTACTAACATTCTATGAATCAAAGGCAATTAAATTGCATATCAGCCAAAATTGTAATTCTTTTACATGTAGAGAAATATGAAGTGATCAAGGCATGGAGTGTTTTACTAACATTCTATGAATCAAAGGCAATTAAATTGCATATCAGACAAAATTGTAATTCTTTTACATGTAGAGAAATATGAAGACAAAAATGAATCACAAAATTCTCTAACCTAGATCCATTCTGTACATTCATTAGATTGAATATTCAATAAATAGAAATCCTCTGAGAATGAATAGACGATACTTGAAAAAGACACATGAATCACATGGAAATAAAATTAATCCTTCGTTGCATTAAGAATCTCTAATTCATGGTCAAGAGTTGATCCTCAACAATTGTAACTTATTCAAGTAGGAAGAATAAATGAAATGAGAAAAACAGAGTATACAGACGGTTAATTTAACTTTCGGGAATCTCTGATAATTTAACAATTTCCCATACGCTTACAATGATAGGCACAGAGCCCTACCCCAAAGCCTCTCTCTTAGGACTAATAACTGAACCCTCTCTTCCCCCTGGATCCCTAGAATCCCTTCTTACATCCAATTGATAGAATAAATAAAAAAATACAATAAGCGAACTCTGACAAGCTTTTAGGAATGAGAGTTTATCACTAAATCCAAAAATAAAATAAATCTATGATTTGTTGCAAATAATCTAGAACCACTTCTTTTGACTACCAATCCTTGCATTGGAATGCTAAACAAATTTGGGTAAATGATGATCTTCTGCCCTAAAAATATGGATCCAGATTTGATCATTTATCCTCTTTATTTTCTTCTCAATCTTGATTCCCTTCTCTTGAATTTATCCTCTTTATTTTCTTCTCAATCTTGATACCCTTCTCTTGATGTGTGGAATGATTTCCAAATATAGATTTCATACTGCCACTTGTAATAAACATTTACAAAAGTATATGAATTGGCTATTGAATAACAGCAACACTCTAACTTTGGAATACATGTTATAATTCCTGCAATGATTTTGTGCTTGAAATCAAATTACCTGTCATAATTCCAGTAGCTACAGGTACTCTGGCATCTATGCACATTTTTTCTTCAACACCAAATGTCGCTTAATATGCACATGAAATACAAAATAGGTGCAAAATAGTGGGAAATGGCTATTCCTTTGGATAGCAACAGTTATATCATAGATCGTTGGAACGGATGGCCAAAAATTGCTGACAGCTGAAGCAAAGTCCTTGAGGAAGCAGCAGATTGCGTGGCACTGGAAGCCCTATGGATTTTCCTTAGTGTTTGACACTTGAAAGTTCCTCAGCACTCCTCCAACACTTTCCCAAATTCTTTTGAGCAGTGTTCAATCAATCAACCAACGTAGTTTCAACCCTTGGCACTTTTTGTTTGAGCGTTTAATCTTTGGCACTTGGGTGCTATTGTCATGTACACTTGGGATTCGGGAGTTGACACCAATGGAGGACAAATGTTCATAATACTTGACATTTAGAACTCGGAATTTAATCGCATACAAGTGATCTCCCTTACTTGTGAACTCGCAATCAGGCACCTGTGATTTGTGCTGGACATTTGACGATGAGCGCTAATAAAGATTGTTTGATATTTTGAATTTAGTAGTTGTCCCTTGAACATTTGAGACCAGTGATGACTTGGAATTAGAATTATGCACATTTAGTAGCATCACCCATTGGATATTTGGATTAAACGCTACAGGATCTCTAAACTTCCGGTAGTGCTTATTATAGGCAGACTGGCAAATGTGCTTACCGAATCTTGAATTTTGGCCAAAGATCAAAAATTTTGACACTGTAAATCTAGGTGCTAACAGTGTGCATTTCCAGCATTGTTTTTTTCTTCTTCATTGGCTCATCAATGACTTTCCATGGAATTACCAAGCCTTTAATACTAAACAAGCATACCATTGTCGGTCACACTAAATAAATTGAAAGTGTACTCTGTGCAACTTGACCATCACCAGTTGAAAGTATTCTACCAAATGGAGGTTTAAGGAAAACCACAAATTGTTGTCTAGTAGAAACTAAAAGTATTCTACTAAGTTATTTGTGTGGCTCTATGCTCTGATACCACTGTTAAGCTAGACATTGGCAGAAAAGGTAACTCCACACTGATGCATTTTGCATTAACATAATAGGTTAATAAATAGAATTTGCAAAAGTTTAATAAATTTTAGTTTTCCAAAGCATGTAGAAAACTTGAATTTATTAACATTGATGCATTTTACAGTGAAAGTATTTGCATCTTCTTATCTTGTACCTAATAGAGGGGAACAACATCAATGATTGATAGTCATGCTTCAAGTTTCAAATTCTTATCAATCTATTAGTAACAAGCGAACATGACAAGTAAGCGTGATTTGGTTTGTGGTTTTCCTTAGTACCTAATAGAAGGGAACAACATCAATGATTGATAGTCATGCTTCAAGTTTCAAATTCTTATCAATCTATTAGTAACAAGCGAACATGACAAGTAAGCGTGATTTGGTTTGTGGTTTTCCTTAAACCACCACTTAGTATAAGAGTTAACTTCTGCTAGACAACTCCACTTGGTATAATACTTTCAATTGGAGATGGAAAAATCGAATAGAGTACACATTCCCAATGGTTCCTAAGAGTTGTGATGTTTCTGCACTCTCCCCAAACTGTTGTGAGCTTAAGGCTTAAATTCTGGGCATTCTTGCCTTCTATTACACCGATGATTCCTGAAGAAAAGATGGATCGTGAGCTATCTGCAATAGATAACTACTCGTTATTGAGAGCAAGAAATAATCGTGCTATTCTCACGAAACTTTCATGCTAGGGTTTCACATAGGGTTGGCATGAGAGTGGGCGTGAGACCAGCACGAATTAGGGTTTCATGAAGGGTTATGCACGTGGGCAGTCGACGGGTAAGCAAATGTTTTCAGGTGAACGACCTGGTGCATGAGTGAACTCGAACTGACTATGAGGAAATTAAGTCACGTGGAATGAAAACCTAGAGGAACTCAATTTTGTGTGGAAGGAGATTAACACACATACAAAGAGAGAGGCAAGGTGAGGTGTTCCAAACTGAAATGCAACCTAGTAGTAGTAATGACTAGAATGTAGGATGGAAAGAAGACCAAGAATAGACCAGAGTTCCAGAGCGCTAAGAAGATGTTTTCTGAAGAGGAAACGCCCAGTCAGGAAGATGCACATGCTTGCAGGCAGAGGGGCGTGAACTAGCAGGAAAATGGAGGTGTTTATGTATGACTTAGGTGTTTATGTATGACTTATCTATGGACGACTACCATAGCTCAATTGTCCTAAGAACTAAGGTGGCTGATACCATTGTTGGATGCACTTCATGTTTATCTCCATTTCATGTGTCCAACACATAAGCTTGTCCTTGTTTTAACATGTAATTTATTTGTAATCAAATCACACATTGCACCATTGATTTATGTTAGTTTATTACATTTTTTTGTGCCCTAAAGTAGTTTATTAAAGTGTAGTTTATTAAAGTGGTTCTTTCTTATTTGAAGTTTCATTTGTTGAGTGATAGTCATTTAATTGCAAATTGGAAGTTGATTACATTGTTTATCTTTCATATCATATTTGGCACACATCCACCAACTCCTAATCCTATTTCTCAAGTGGATATATTGGTGGTTTGTGTTATTGTTCATAACTTGTCATCTTTTAATCATTTAATCACTTATTGAAATCCTTGTGCATTTAGTCGTTATACATTTTGTGGATTATCTAAATTAAATCATAAGAATTTATGGTAATTAATTCACTAAGAGGTTTACTTAAAATCAAATAGGGATACCCCCTTTGACTTCTAGGAGTTGGCTTAAAGTGAAGGGGAAAATGTACTAAGGTGAGAGTGGTGCATTTCCCATCTTGTTGCCCCAAGTTAACACCTGTGTTGTGACTTTTCACAAGGGTGTTAATTCAGGTGGTAATACATTGTACAACAAGTATGCTTGTACTCTTCAATGTATGCATATGAACATCATTTTCTGGTGGAGAGGATGGATGAGAAGTGAAATACACAATATTTTGGAGTTAAGGTAGTATTCCAACAAATTAGTTGTGCATGTGCTTCAAATAAGAATGTTATTGGTAGTGAATTGGAATATGTGGGAACTCTATAATAAATTATTGAGATAAAGTATAATGAATTATTTCAGCCAATACTATTCAAGTGCAAGTGGTCTCAAACCTTTAAAGATCCCATATAAGGATAAATGAATATATAAATTTCCTTTTAGTTGACTTAACCAAATTTTTGTCGAGTAAAGTGTGGCCAAGTAATTGTAGTCAAGTGTTCTTTCACCTAGATTTTTTAAAGGATAAAATATGGTTTTTTATTCCATACAGACCTAGAGGTAAATAAATGTTTATAAATAGTGATATTCCCACAACTTCAGGAACTATGAAATAGATGATGAATAGTGATGTTATTGAAGGATGTAACTTTTGGATTTGTGATTGAGATATAAAATTGTTCTTTTAATTAAGTCAGTTTTCCTCTTATTATGGATTTAATATTTTTTACTATAAACTCTTATTATGGATTTAATATTTTTTAGTATAAACTTTGTCTCTACTTCTCCATGGTGTGTGTCATTATCAATAATAAAATATTTTGACTCATATGTTATGTTAAGGTTGGATGTTTAAATCTATATATTATGATCTTGTATGGTTACACTTATATTTTCTTATATATTATTCTAACTTAGATCAATTGATTTTTTATGTTGTGTTTCGATTAATTATGTTTGGTTATACTTATAATATGTTTGATCTATGTTTATTGATGCACCAAACAAGTTCTATGGTTTTCTAATAGGCTACAGAACTAGATCAGCATTATCAAAGTGTAACAACTATGGAAGTAGATTACTTAAGAAAACACAGTATGAAAATGATACATAACCAAATATGACATATTTAGTAATGAAAACAACAGAAAACAAAAAATGGATAGAATCTAAGTCTTTATTGAATAATATGATAATTCAACTAGTAGATTACAATCTTTAGGTATTAGTCTCTCCATGATTCACAATATTTAAAGTAGGATGATCAAAATGGTAGACAATATCAATTTCCTTGAATACAAGTTGGTATTCGCTCTCTTCTTCTCTACTACAACTATGAAGTTGGACCTTCTCTTCTCCCATTACAAACTTCTGGAACTACTCTCCTTTGATAATTCAATATGTTTATAATTTTTTCTTATACTATTTAGTTTGCATCGTATCCCAACAATCTTTGTGAGTCTTCACCTACTCCTAAGCTATCTCTTTAGATTCCCAGCGTAACTTGTGGTCCAAATTTTGTTGACTATCATAATTTGTCTTTGAGTTATTTGTTAATTAGCAATAGTGGCCTATGTATTTCTCCTACTAAGATAAGTAACTATATAATATGAATATGAAGATTAACTAAAATAATTGATGTCAATCACACTAGCCCAAGGATGCTCCTACATTAGACACCCTTAGTAAGAAAACATGAGCATCTAGCTCATGTGGATGGAGCCATGGACCCTTTGAGTAATGTAGGCCATTGAAACATGACCCAAATCCTCCTCTTCAATCCACAATGCATCCTCCAAATCACTATTCTTCCATTTGATTAAATATTCAAATTGCTCTCGACCTCTATTCTTTCGGCTAACTCTTTTTGCCAATATTTCTTCTATTTCTTCAGCTGAAAATTTTCCTTCCCATTCTTGCATGGTGCCTTGTTTACCATCCTCTTCTTCTTCATGAAACTTGTATAATTCAGAAACATTAAATATTAGATAAATTTCAAAGGCCTATGGCAAATCTAGCTTGTAGGCATTATCAAATATTTTTCTCAAGATCTTACATGGACCAATTTTTTTGTACTTGAGTTTGTTGTATGTTCCTATGGGAAATATATCCTTCCTCAAATGTGCCATTATTGTATCTCCCTCTTGGAAAAGATTCAACTTCCTATGTGAATCTGCCTTTTGTTTATAGTTATCATTACTCTGTTGTAACTTCTTTATAACTTTCTTATGAATGTCCTACATTCTTTTTGAAAAATTATTTGCATCAACGCTCCTCCTATCCTCTACTTCTGGAAACTTAGTCAAGTCTACAACACCCTTTGAAGATATACCATACACTAATTGAAATGGACTTTTAGCAATGGATCTATCCACTAAATTGTTTTAAGTGAATTCAACTTGAGCTACCACCACATCCCATTGACCTAGTTTGTCTCCAATCAAACTCTTCAACAAGTTTCCTAGACTTTGGTTAACTACCTTTGTCTGACCATTTGTCTGCAGATGATACATTGAAATGTACTGTAATCTGGAACCCATATTCTTCCAAAGAGTCCTCCAACAATGTCCAAGAAATTGAGTATCTTTGTCTAAGTGATACTCCTAGGAAACCCATGCAACCTTGCTATTTCCTGGAAAAATAATGCAGCCACATGTGCAACATCATTGGTCTTCTTACACGGTATCAAATGTGTCATATTAGAAAATCTATCCACCACCACTAGCACTGAAACATGACCTCTTTGTGTCTTAGGTAGTCCTAAAATAAAATCCATGCTTATGTCTTCCCACAACTTTTTAGGTACATGTAAAGGAGTATATAACCCGATGTTATGACTTATCCCCTTGGCTAATCGACAAATTATACAACACTCAACAAATTTCTTGACATAATTATTGATATTGGGACAAAAATACATTTCATCCACCAATTCCTTGGTTTTATCCACTCCAAAATCCCCACCTAAACCTCTACTATGTATATTTGGAATGACGTTTGGTCTCAAATAACTTCGTGGAATACACAATTTATGTTCTTGAAAAAGAATCCCTCTTGGATGTGTAAATCTAAATATGGTGTCCTATTCATAATCCATTTGTATTTGCATGTTTTCCATGCCTCTGCAAAATCTGTGTATTTTGCATATAACTTCTCCATGTTATCCAAACTAACAACTTCAACATGCATGGTATTTAACAACTTCACCCTCTAGATTAATGCATCAACAACCTTATTAGATTTCCCATACTTGTGTTTAAAAAAAATGAGTAACTCTGTAAAAACTCCACCCATTTCAAATTCTTCTAACTCATCTTACCATGATTGTTTATGTATTATAGTGCCTTATGATCTGTAAACAACAAAAATTCCTTTGGTAGAAAATAGTGTCTTCATTTATTCAAGGCTTAAACAACAACATAGAATTCTTGATCATAAACATGATACCTTTTCTTAGCATCATTCAACTTCTCACTAAATAAGGTTATCGTCTTACCATGTTGACTCAAGACCACTCCAATTGTTGAACCACTTGCATTTCAATCTAATTGAAATACCTTACTGAAATTTAGAAGTGTTAAGATTGGTTGTTTGGTTACCTTCTTCTTCAAGGTTTCAAAGGACTTTGTTGCTATTGTTTTCCACTGGAAATATCCCTTCTTCATACATTAATTGAGTGGTGCACAAATCCCACTAAAGTTTCTAATAAAATTTCGATAAAAACTCACCAACCCATGGAAACTCATTACATCAAATGTACATCTAGGCATTGGCCAATCTACAATGGATGTAACCTTTTCAGGATCCATCTTCAAACCCTCCTTGGAAACTACAAAACCTAAGTAAAAACCAACTCTTCTTGCAAGAAAGTATACTTTTTCAAGTGAATTTGCAACTTCTCTTCTTTCATCCTTTCCAACACTTTCTTCACATGCCCTAAGTGCTCTTTCTTGGATCTTCTAAAAGTCAGAATGTGAGCAAGATACACGATGACAAACTTTTCCATAAGTGGCTTCAATACCTCGTTCATCAATCTCATAAAAGTACTAGGTGCATTGGTTAATCCAAATGGCATAACCAACCATTCAAATAGTCCTTCCTTCATCTTGAATATTTTCTTCCACTCATCTCCTTCACTTATACGAATCTGATGGCATCCACTCTTCAAATATATCTTTGAAAAATAATTTTCCCCACTCAAGCAATCCATGAGGTCTTCCATTCTTGGTAAGGTAAATCGATACTTGATAGTTAATGTCTCGTGAATCAATGCACATTCTCCATCACCACCCTTCTTCAGTGTCAAAACTATAGGGACAACAAAAGTACTTAAAATTTCTCGGATCAACCCCTGCGTAAGTAATTCTTGCACCTGCCCATTTACTTCTTCACTTTCTATAGGAATAATTTGGTAAGGATCCTTATTAGATAGACTTGATCCTGGAATCAAATCAATCTAGTGTGAAATAATTCTCATGGGAGGCATTCCTATTGACATATCATCAACAACAATATCTATAAACTCATCCAACAATTTTTGAATCTCCATTGGCATGCAACTCTTCCCCTCATCCTTTTGTACCTTATTTGGCATTATGGCCAAACATAATTTTTCCTTCTTTTGTTCCTTCAAAAATTCTTTGGTTGAGCACAACATTACATGACCACTTTTTTTGTCACTGCCCCCAATATCACTACTATCCAATGCCATTGTCTCCTAATCCACCATTAGTTCTATCCTATAACGTTGTCCATCCTTATTGAATTCATATGTATTTTCCATACCATCATGGAGAACTTTAATATAAAACAACCAAGTTCTTCCCAATAATACATGGCATGCATCCATCTCCACCACATCACATGATACTTGGTCATTGAAGTTGTTGATCTGGAAACTCGGTAAGCATTGCTCTGCCATAGTGACTTGTTGACCCTTTTGTAACCATGAGACTCGATATGGATTGGATGAGGGATGCACTTTAATTTCATCTTATCGATCACATATGTGGACACAAAATTTTATACACACCCACCATCTATAATTAAATTGCAACAGTTACTTTGAACCTTTAATTTAGTTTTGAAAAATATCGTATTTTGTTCATGTCCTTTCGTAGAGTTTTTTATAGTTTTGAGTAACACCCTTCTAAACATAAGGTTTTAACCCTCTTCATGTTGAAGTACCACAACATTTTCTCTTGCGACTAGTGCTTCACCTAACTATGTGACATGAGTCCTAGCCTCATTCTTTCTTCTTGGATTGTGCTTCTCTAGAAATGCAAATGTTTTGTGATCTTCCACTCCACATCTGTAGCAAGTAATGAAGCAATTACCCTTTCCTCTTCCAACCCTCTACCTCTACCAGCATGGTTGTGTTCTTTGTAAATTTTACTACTGAATGCTTCAGTGTCTCTCTCTTCGCTAGAATATCCTCTTGCATCCTTCACTCTTCCTCTACCTCTAAGATTCCTTCCTCTACAATTTTGTTGTCACTTCCTATTCAACATTTTCTCTACCTTTAAAGAAATATGATATGCTTCATCCATAGTTAAAAAATAATGGTTACTCATCTCATATTGAATCTAGAACTTCAATCCAGTCACATACCTCCCTACCCTTTGATACTTTGGTTCTTTAATTCATGTTTTGAGTGACAGTTTGAAAAATTCTTTAGTATACTCTCGAATAGAGGTCTCTTTCTGTTTCAAATTTTGTGTTTTCCCTACAAAAACTGTGTTGGTAATCAACAAGCAAGAACTTATCCTTGATATTACTCACCATTTTCTTCCAAGTCTTTATCTTCTCCTGTTTCTTGTCTACTTTGTCCTTCTTCACAACATTCCACCAAAGTGCATCATGACCTCTCAACTTTGTTATTGCAAAACGAACTCTAATGGGGTCTTGGACATTCTCATATTCAAAGTATCTCTCAAGTTCTCCTATCCAATCTATGAGAGTCTTATATTTTAGACTACTATCATAGCAAGAAACCTCCACCCTTGTATTACCTCTATCCTTCAAAAATGAGATCAAATGCTCGACTGGGTCTCTTTCATCAACATTTATTTCTTCCTCTATATCCAATTTTTTTGTTCTATAACTCTTCAATTCTCCTTCTCAATTCCTCCAATTCATAGTTCTTTTCACCTCCTCAACCTGCGCCTCTTCATGGTGACATCCTTATGATTTTTCTCGTAGTTCTTAATGAGACTATCATTCACATGCCTTTATTTCGACACTTCCTCCCACCACTTTTATTTCAATATACAAAATATGAAATGACCCTCGCTTAGGTCTCCCTGCTGCCACAATTTCACAAGAAGTGATCTCATGGAACCCAACTCTCAAGAGAGAATTAGTTCTGATACTCACAGAACTTATCAACCAAAGTTGAACATGACTTTGATACCACTTGATGCACCTAACAAGTTCTATGATTTTCTAACAGGAAACGAAACTAGATCGACACTATCAAAGTGCAACAACTATGGAAGTAAACTACTCAAGCAAACACAGTGTGAAAATGCTACAGAACTAAATATGACATAATTAATAATGAAAACAACAGGAAATAGAAGGAAATGGATAGAATCTAAGTCTTTATTGAACAATATGAGAATTCAACCTTTGGATTACAATATGGAGGTCTTAGTCTCTCCATAATTCACAATATTCAAAATAAGATGATCAAAATGGCAAACAATCTCAATTTCCTTGAACACAAGATGGTATTCTCTCTCTTCTTCTCTGCTACAACTATGAAGTTTAACCTTCTGTTCTCCCATTGCTAATTGTTTGAAATACTCTCCTTTGATAATTCAATAGGTTTATAATTCATTCTTCGACTATTTAGTTCACACGGTATCCCAACAATCTTTGTGACTCTTCATCTTCTCCTGAGCCATCTCTTCAAATTCCCAGCGTAGCTTGTGGTCTATATTTTTTTTACTGTCCCAATTTGTCTTTTAGATATTTTTCATTTAGTAATAGTGGCGTCTTTATTCTCCTACTAAGCTAAGTAACTAAACAATAGGAACATCTATATTAAATAAAATAATTGATGTCGATCTCACGCACCCAAGGATGCTCCTGCATCATTTATGAATTGAATGATTAGGGTTCATTCAATTTTAAATCAGGACTTAATTTTCTTATTGAAAATATTATATCATGATGCTTGATACTTTCAAACTGAAAGATGGCTATAGGCATAATTTACACAATTTAGAATAAAAGATGGCTACTTAATATCACATAAACATAATATTACAAAAAATTACTATGTGATCATAAAGTTACAACAAATTATAATATCATTGCAAATTAGATAAGCATATATTTTGACAAAATGAAAAAAATTAATATTAGATAATCATAATATTACTACAAATTATAATACTCTCAGAAACTTATGAAAAAGGATAATATCCTACAATTGGATAAGCATACTACAATGACAAATTATGACAAAAGATGAAAAAATAATATTAGATAAGCATAATATTATGGAAAAGTATAGTAGAATTAGAAAGTGTAACGTACATAGCCACCCACGGGATGGTCACGCTACTTCAAAACACACTTCAAAACTGATATCGAAATTTTGATAACAATTATTTAATAAAGAAGCATGAAAGACTCACATGCAATAATCAAGATTCATGCTACAACATAAAATAAATGAACAATATGGCATGCACAACAATAACCAACAAGCATGCATAATATAAATACGAATTTCAAAGATAATAATTAATACAAAAAAGAAATAAATATACAAGTAGAGAAACACATAACAAAGAGCACTTATCTTTATTAAAACCAATCACCAACTAGTTGCAGACCAAGGAAGTTCCACCCAACCATATATGGTGTTGTTCCAAGCCTCAATAGCAAGCCACTCTCGAGCCAGGGCTATGAATCCACAAGGACGATTCTAGGGTATCACACAGCTTCCCAAATTAGTTAGCACTCAATCTCTCACGGGTTTCTCAACACACATTAATCCAAAGCACACCAAATCTCTTATTTCCAACATGCACAACCCAAGAGAAAGCAACCCCTTATCTGCCACGTAGTCCCTTAGGCTACCCACCTCCTTCTAGAGCTCTAGTGCATCGGTTCAAGAATCTCCATTCTAGGACTCTTGAGATTCGCAACTATGAACAAAGTTTAGCACCTTCCAATGTGTCTCAGGTAGACAAGCACTAATTCATGGCTGGAATATGTCATTGGTCACTATAGCCAACAACCATGGTTTCCTACCTCCAGCAATTCGTTTTTATTTTCTTTTCCCCCAAACCAAGATCAAGAATGAATGAGCAAAGTGAATGTAAGAGTGAACAGAGTGAACCTCTAAACAACCCACAAGAGGTGTTTATATATTTACATGAAATCAAGAACCACGTGGCCTTCCCCCAAGAAGCTCATGTAATTGTTATTCTCCATTAAAACCAAAATGGGTAAATCAAATATAAAATAAATACTTATCCCCTTAAGCCCCCTCTCTCGTGGAATCATAGCCCCCTATAACTCTTGTCCTCGTCCATATTGTAGCCATCGATGTATTTTATTATTAATAATAATCAAAGCATTACATTTCCTAGGCACTCCACCTCTTTTAATTGTTTGGGTGCTTCGGCCTTTCAAAAAATAAATAAAATACATTATTTAATCTGGAGACTCAAAACCAAGGTATTACATTCCCGTCCCCCTTATTTTCACACTATCCTCAGTGCACATACAAAACAGAAAATCAAAATTTCAAAATTATTCAAAAATTTGTAGGTACTTTGCCTGCATGGCATCTTCATGCTCCCAAGTAGCATCTTCAGGACTGTAGCAGTTCCACTGAACTTTTACCAACTCTATAACTCGATTCCAAAACATTTTGACTTTTCTATCCAATATGCGCACTAGATGGACCTAAAAGTATTCCTTTGGCTCCACCTGAATCAAATGCCAATCAATATCATGGTTAGGATCATGTACACAATTTTTCATCAAAGAGACATGAAATACATTATGCACATTCATGGAAGCAGGTAATGCAAGAATATATGCAACTGGCTTTATTCTGTCCAATATCTAAAATGGACCACAAACTCTGGTTGGTAGCTTTGTACATATACCCAACTTCAGTGAGTTATTTTTGGGCTACACTTTCAAAAGAATGTGCTCTCCCACTTTAAATTCCCTGGATGTCCTATTCTTATCTGCATAACTCTTTTGTCTATCTTGTGTTGCCTTCAAATTCTGCTTAATTCTAACCATCTGGTCTTCCATATCCTTGAGAAATTCTAGCCCAAGTACCATTATGTCTGTTGGGTTGTCCCAACTCACTGGAGTATTGCATTTTCTACCATACAAAGCTTCAAATGGGCTCATCTTCAATGAAGCTTGATACCCATTATTATAGGCAAACTCAACCAAGTACTAGTAATCTTCCCACTTAGGTGGCTTATCCATCACATGCATTCTCAACATGTCCTCAATCACTTAGTTGAATCTCTTTGTCTACCCATCTGAATGTGGATGGTATGTTGTGCTAAATTTTATATGTGTACCAAATCCTTTAAACAATCCCCTCCAGAAATTTGAAGTAAACTTAGTATCTATGTCTAAGACAATTGCCTTACGTATCCCATGCAACCTAGTAATCTCCCTCGTGTAAATTTATGCAATACTATATGTTGTATGATTCATTTTTACAGGAAAAAAATGAGCACCCTTTGTCAATTTATCAACCACTACCATTATTGAATCATGTTGCCTTGTTGTCCTAGGAAATTTAGTTATAAAATTAATGGCTACTACTTCCCATTTCCTCTTTGGAATTGGTAATGGTTGTAACAAACTCGTTGGGTGTCTATGTTCATCCTTCACTCTCTGACAATCCATACATCTCGAAATGTAATCAACAACATATTTCTTCATTCCTAGCCAAAAGAATTGGCTTCTTACTGTTGCAATTGTTTTTTGGTAACTGGGATGTCTGACATACAAAACATTATGCATTTCTTTTAATACCAAATTCCTAAGTTCTCTGAAACTAGGAACATAAATTCTATTTTTATGTATAAGTAATCCATCTTCTTTCATCTCATATTCATATTCTTTAATTTTTTGTTGTACATTTTCCTGCTATAAGATTTATTTTACCTATAGGTAATGTTGATCTGTAACAGCAACATCTAAAATTATGCTCTTCAAATCTGATTGACGCATACTAATGGTTGTAGCATGCATGAGATGTATTCTTCTACTAAGTGCATCAACAACTTTATTTTCTTTTCCTTTGATATGCTTGATGTCAAATTCATATTCACTTAAAAATTTCAGCCATCTTGCTTGCCTAGTATTCAAAGTTGGTTGTTCAAAAAGATATTTCATACAACTATGGTCTGTTTTTAATTCAAATCTATTTCCCCTTGGATAATGCCTTCACATCTTCCATGCATGAACAATGCTAGCAAGCTCCAAGTTATGTGTGGTGTATTTCCTCTCATGTTCTTTAAGATTTATGGACTCATAATCAATTACATGTCCTTTTTGAGTGAGAACTCCACCAAGTCTTCCTTGCATGCATCTATACATACCACAAAACTTTCATTTGGGTCAACAATCTTTAAAATAGGTGCACTAGTAAGTAATTCTTTCAATAAATTAAAGTTATCTTCACACTCAGCTGTCCATTCAAATTTAATTCCCTTCTTTTGCAAAGAAGTGATGGGATGAACAATTTTAGAGAACCCTACCATAAATATTCTATAGTAACCAGCTAATCCCATAAAATATTTGACTTCTAAAACATTCCTAGGTGTTGGCCATCCTGTAATGGCTTCAATATTCTTTGGATCCACTGTTATACCTTGTTCTAAAATAATGTGTCCCAAACAATGGATTTTTTCTTGGTAAAAAGAACAGTTACTAAGCTTGGCATACAATTGATGTTCCCTTAGCACTTGCAACAACAAACTCAAGTGATTTTTATGCTCTTCCTCTGACTTAGAATAGATAAGTATGTCATCCAAGAATACTATGAGAAAATTATCCAAATAATTTATGAATGTGTCATTCATTAAGCACATAAATATGGTTGGTGCATTCGTCAGTCTAAATGGCACCACTACAAATTCATAATTTCCATACCTTGTTCTAAATGTTGTCTGATTGATGTCTTCTTCCTTGATTCTTACCTGACGGTACCTTCATATCAATTCTTTTTTGAAAATATATTTCCCCCTCTTACCTGATCAAAGAGGTCATCAATTATGGATAGAGGGTATGTGTTCTTCACAGTGGCTTTATCCAGCTATCTAAATTCAATACACAACTTCAATGTTCCATCCTTCTTTTTGATAAAGAGTATTGGTGCTCCCTAAGGTGAAACACTTGGACATATGTACCCTTTCTTCAACACTTCTTCCAACTGCATTTGTAATTCTTTTAATTATGGTGTACTCATTATGTAAGGTTTTCTTGATACTGGGGAAGCTCCTAGTACTAAATCAATAGAGAAATCTATCTCCCTCTTTGGTGGCAATCCTGGTATTTCTTGGAATACATCTTCAAACTCTTGCAGTACCGAAAAATCTCCAAGGCTTGGCCCAGTTGTCTTTTCTGGATACTCCACATGGGTTGCATATAATTGACATCCTTTCCTGAAACATCTTTTCAATTGTAAGGCTGAAATATCCCTTATAGAAATGGGTCTTGGAATTCTTTTCATAGTGCTTTGTTTCCCTTCTTCATCAAGACATGTAAATGTCTTGTTATGACTATCTAGAACAACATGATGATTGTCCAACCAATCCATTCCAATTAGAATATCTTAATATCCCAATGGTATAATATTTAGATCAACATTAGTATTCACTCTGTTAATATATATGGGACAACCTCTGACCATCTCATTGATCCTTATTTTGGTTCCAGTGGATAATTGAACCAAACTTGATTTTTCAAGCTCAATTTTCTCCAAATGTAATCTATCCACTATTTTAGGATCAATGTAACAATTCCTTGCTCCTGAATCAATTAAAATAGCAACAAGATTATTAATGATCTTACCTTCCACCTCGATCATATTGGATTGGTACTATGGTTGTCGATCTTATAAGGATGCATATATTCTTGGAATGCTTATGCCCATGTCTTCTACTATTGTAACCTCTTGGATGTTGTGCATAGTCTTCACTTTGTATTTTATGTGAGGGAAATACTTGTATAGGTGATCTTCTTTGCATCCCCAACATTAGATTGGCGGTCTTCCCCTTTTTCCCAAGGAGTCTTCTCTCTTGGATTCATCCTTAGCAGGTTGGTCTTTATTTGGGCTATTTATGTTGAAAGGAGGTTTGAATCCTTTCTTTCTTTGATCATACTTCTCTTTCTTCTTATCCTTCCAAGATTTCTGTAAATAATCTCTTCCCTTTCCTTCCTCGTACAGGTACTTAGATTTCCTGATTGTCATAGTCAAAGTCATGGGCTCATCATGTTGGATTACTGAGAGGGGGGTGAATCAGTGATAAAGCAATGTAATCATTTTAACCACATTATGTAAGTGTTATTTATCTTTATGATCAATATACTATTATCATTCAACAAGTGCAGAATAAATAAACCATGAGCAGTGAAGGATCATACACATACACAGTACACCCGAATTTTTATGTGGAAACCCAATGCGGGAGAAACCCACATAATTTGTTTTCTTATATGTCTTTAAGAATTACTTTCATTGGAAGCACCAACTTCCTTTGTTCTCGAGCTGCAACTAGAAGGAGGCTCTAACCCCCTATATATTTTCAAGCTACATCCTGAGGGAAGCTACAACTCCCCAATTCTATGGCTACAACCAGAAGGAGGCTACAACCCCCTATGTTCTCTGAATACAACCACCTATCCTTTCCCCGTCGAACCACCTTGAAATATAAGTAAAATTATGAAACCACTATCACTGTAAGATATAATGTTGTAAACATGTACCAATTTGTGCCAACAACCTATAACCAACCTGTTCCACTTTCATGTAACCAAACTGTACCTGTAATTAGCATGTACCAACAAAATCCAATAGGTACACGACTTTTCTGTGTTGTAGCTCGTGTATGTACGTGCCCTTTCTATACTGCATCCTACGTATGTACGCAGTCTTTCTATACTGCAGCTTGCATATGCCTTCTGAAAACTAGGGTTTTCTCTTTCCTGAAAAAATTATGACCCTCTGCTACCTCTGTCACATCAACTTACAACATGTCACTATGTCCAGACTGTAGTTGTACCCTATGCATACATCCTCATACACATCCTTTAACCAAGTGCATCTATATCTTTCTAGTCATGTTCCATACAAGTGTGTATAATCATGAACAAGTATAATAACTCTCACATGGACTATACATCAAACCCTTAATAATATGCAGTCTCTCAATACATCGACCACTTCACAACCACTTCACAAATACAAGCTCTCAACCATGTACCACAAAAACCCTTAACCATACGCCAAGAAATACAAGATGTGTCTCAACACTTAACAAGATGTACCAATGATAAATATTAATTATACCAGCACTGTATTTTTGTAGATATGACTTATATAGTAAGTTCCATGCAGCCAATAGCCTCTCTAAGGAAAATACTCAAACCCCCATAACCATATCTCATGTAGACAACAATACCAACTACACATAGAAATAAGACATACCTTTTGAACCTGTAGATAGATCTGTTGTACCTGATCACTGTAGACCTTCTTAGGAGCTTGCTTTTAGACTCTAGAGACTTGGCATATTCATATCCTCAAGTTCTCATGGATTTTCCTACATGTATGTGCCCTCTTATGCTTCCATCTTGTGTACATACATGCCCTTATCCACTGCAACCCACGTACACCTCAAAAACTAGGGTTTTTTCATTATTTTTTGTAATTCTGAAACTTTCACCGTCAACCCTTCGTGCTACCTCAGACTTGTGTAAATTCATATGTTTCAACGAGTACATACAATAAAGCTTACACAATAATAGATATGAATATGCTAGGTCTCTAGAGTTTGAAAGCAAGCTCCTAAGAAGGTCTACAGTGATCAGGTACAACAGATCTATCTACAGGTTCAAAAGGTATGTCTTATTTCTATGTGTAGTTGGTATTGTTGTCTACATGAGATATGGTTATGGGGGTTTGAGTATTTTCCTTAGAGAGGTTATTGGTTGCATGGAACTTACTATATAAGACATATCTACAAAATACAGTGCTGGTATAATTAATATTTATCATTGGTACATATATGTGCCCTCTTATGCTGCCATCCTGTGTACATACATGCCCTTATCCACTGCAACCCACGTACACCTCAAAAACTAGGGTTTTTTCATTATTTTTTGTAATTCTGAAACTTTCATCGTCAACCCTTCGTGCTACCTCAGACTTGTGTAAATTCATATGTTTCAACGAGTACGTACAATAAAGCTTACACAATAATAGATATTCAATAATAATAGATATTCAATGTTCTCAATAGGTGCTAATAGGAGAGCCTTTCTCTCTTATTTATACTTCCATATAGCTTCCTCAAGGGGTTACCTTCTAACCATTTTAACCCAATTTCCTTCTTTTAGAGATAACCCACTTCTAACCACTTGTCCACTTCTAACCCACTTTGCTACAAATAGTAAATTCTCCACTTCTAGTTGAAACTAAATTATTTTTAATTATTTTCTTATTGCAACAACTTAACCCCTGATTAACTCCAAGTTTCACCCACTTGACTAGTCAACCTCTTCTAGAAGATTCTAGAATAATTTGACTTCTTTGACCTTCTAGATAATGCATGAGGGTTCTCCAACTTCACAAGGCCATAACCCTCTAATTGTGAGGAGTTATGTGATGTTCTACATATCATCGAAAATGGCATGACATGTACTATCCATCTAGAATAGTATTACCTACAAATATATTAAACCTCATACCATTATACATCAATCAAACTGAAGTCCATTAACCATATTGTTGGGGCTACCAAACTTGCTTCAAGGGTTGACATCAATGACAACCAAACCAATTAAACAACAATCTCCCCATTTGGCATTGATGGCAACACTCTAATGCAATATTGAAGTCATATCATTATATCTCTCATGCTCCCCCTGTGACCATGTCTATGTGCTCTCTCTTCAAGAATCTAACTCTCTATCCTGCATTTGGTGAATCTATCACCCTTTAACATCAATGGAAAAGGTAACTTCCCATCTGGGGTTGCTCCCCCTAACTAAACTATCCTTGGGGATGATCCTCCTGATTGATCTCTTCCTAAAACTTCTCCCCGGACCTAAACTATCCTCTTTATGGTGCTTCCTCGTGTAAATATAATACATATAAGATAATCATTCAAAAGAATTCATTTTGGAGTATAAATTACTCTAAGTCTCTGGTGAAGATACTCAAAGGATTCCCTTGGAAGCAGTTTTGTAAAGATATATCAAACATGTTCTTGTGTTCCCTCTTATTCAACTCTAATGTTATTCTTTGCAACCTGTTCCCATAGAAAGTGATACTTGATTGGAATGTGTTTCATCTTGAAGTGCATCACTGGATTCTTTGAGATATTGATGGCGCTTGTATTATCACAATATATTGGATTGGGCTCATCATACTCAACCTGTATATATGTTAGAGTTTGCTTCATCCATATAACATGTGTACAACATGTTGTTGTTGCAATATACTCTGCTTCTGTTGTAGACAATGATATTGATGAATGTTTCTTGCTTAGCCAAGATACCAAACACTCACCCAAGTAGAGATTTGCTCCACTGGTTCTTTTTCGGTCATCAATGCAACCTACCCAATCTGTATCTGTGTAGGAAATAAGGGATAAATCATTTCCTTTTGGATACCATAATCCAAACTCTTATGTACTCTTGAGATATTTGAGTATCCTCTTTACTACTAGAACATGCGATTCCTTTGGTGTTGCTTGAAATCATGCCACCTATCCAACTTCCTACATTACATCTAGTATGGATGTTGTAACATAAAGTAAGTTTCCAATCACTAACATGTACTGCCTCTGATATGTAGACTGTGAATCATCATCTTGTCTTAACTTGCAACTAGTTTGCATAGGAGTATTGATTGGTTTGTAATCTTCCATTCTGAACCTCTTTACCATTTATCTAATGTACTTTTTTTGAAAAATAAAAATGCCTTGGTTTCTTTGACATATCTAAAGACCCAGAAAGAATTATAGTTCTCCAAGTAATGACATTTCAAATTCATTCTGCATATCTTTTGCAAATTCCTGGCTCAACATGTTATCATCACTTCCAAAAATAATATCATCAACATAAACTTCAATTAATAAAATACTATCTTGAGTTACCTTGATGTAGAGGTTATTGTTTATATTTCCTTTTCTGAACCCTTGTTGTTGTAGATATATGTCCAATCTAGAATACCATGCTCTAAGAGCTTGTTTTAGACCATACAAGGCCTTCTTCAATTAGCAGACATAGTCTTCATTCTCTGACAACTTAAATCCTTTTGGTTTCTCAATGTATACTTCTTCTTCTAGTTCCCCATTTAGAAAGGTTGATTTCACATCCATATAATATACTTTAACATTCTTGGAGCATCCATAAGCTAGTATCAATCTTATTGCTTCCATTCTAGTGACTTGGGCAAAAGTCTCTTCAAAGTCGATACCTTCAACCTATGAATATCCTTTACATACCAATCTAGCTTTGTTCCTGGTAACCTGTCCATCTTCATTTAATTTATTTCTAAAGACCCACTTTGTGTCGATCACATTCTTGTACCTTGGTCTTGGAACCAATTCCCAAGTGTCATTCTTCTCTATTTTATCCAACTCTTCATTCATGTCCTTTTTCCAGAATTCATCCTTGATGGATTCTTCAAAACTATTTGGTTTCATCGAAGATAAGAGTTCTAGGTGTAGTTTTTCTGGTGAACAAATTCTTCTTCTAGTTTCAATTCATGCATCTTTGTTCCCAATAATCTGATATGAAGGATGATTCTTCTATACTTATTTGCTAGGTTTCTTTGAAGGTACTTGTTGAACTTGCTCTTCCACTTCTATCCGATCTTCTTCATCTTCCCCTTCTGATGCTTCTTCATCCTTTGCTTCTTCTTCGTAAACCTGTTCCACTGACTCTTTTTCTTCTTCCTTTAAATTTCATCCACCTGTCTCATAAATCGTTACATTGATGCTTTCCACAACTTTGTTGAGCCTTAGATTGTAACATTTGTATGATTTCCTTGTACTCGAGTAACCAATAAGTATGCATTTGTCCACACAAGAACCACACTTTCCCATTCTGCCATCTTCTCTTTTGATGTAGCATTTGCTTCCAAAAACTCTGAAGTGCTTCACATTTGTTAGTCTTCCTTTCCATAGCTTGTATGTAGTTTTGTCAATGTTGTTTCTGAGCATTAATATGTTTTCAATGTGAACTGTTGTATTCGCTACATATGCCCAAAAAACATATGTCAACTTAGAGTCCATTAACATTGTTCGAGCCATTTCCTGTATAGTCCTATTTTTTCTTTTGATAACTCCATTATGTTGAGGTGTCCTAGAAATGGAGAATTGTCTTTTTATTCCATGCTTGCTGCAGAAATCCATAAATTCTTTTGAAGTAAACTCTCCTCCATTGTCCAATATCAAACATTTTATTTTTGAATTCATTTCATTTTCAACCATTTCCTTGTATACCTTGAAGTTTTCAAATGCTTATGATTTCTTCCTATGAAAACAAATTGCAGTCATCCTTTTATAATCATCAACCAATAACATAAAGTATTTCTCACCTTTTAAACCCTTTGTTCTAGTTGGTCCAACTAGATCGGTATGCACAATTTCCAGTGGTCTTGTTGTGGACTATTCCTTTGATTTAAACCTGGTCTTTGTTTTCTTTCCTTGTTGACAATGCTTTCATAATGTGTTGGTTGGCTTCGTGATCTGGGGAATTTCTCTAACTGCTTCATTTTTGTTGAATTTGACGAGGTTGTCGAATTTTATGTAACACATTCTTCTGTGCCATATCCAAACTTCATCTTCCTTTCCTAGAAAAAAAAATTCATTTCCAATTTCACTTAATACATATATGTTGCTAGAAGTTATTATAGTTGTTGCAACCAATTTACCTGAACCTGATTTTCTTATCTCACACTTCTGTGAATCGAACATAAGTTTGTGACCTTGGTCACACATTTTACTTACACTTAGAATATTATGTTTCTTATCTTCCACTAGTAGAACATTTTCTACCTTGGTATCCTTGTTTCCAATTCTAATTGTGCCCTTTCCAATGATTATAGTTGAGTCGTTGTTTCCAAAGGAGACTGATCCATCTCTTTCCTTTCTCAAAGTTAGAAACTTGTACTTATCACTTGTCATGTGATTTGAGCAGCCATTGTCGAAATGCCAACCACGTTTCTTATGTTTAGCTTGTAGAGAAAGTGTGCATTCTTCATTGTTATATCGATTATGCTTTCTTATCCATATTCATTGTTGAGCTTCTTGTCTGTGATTGTTGTTATTATGTTGTGATTCTCTAGGAGAGACTGTCGTTCTGCAACATTTGTCCATGTGTCCAAATTTGTTGCACTTGTATCATTCCACTTTAGTGATCAAGGATTAACACTTGTTGTAGCTTCTTCTACGTGTTTCACTAGGCCTTCTTGGATAACCATTTTTTGCATGATTTTCAAAGTTGTTTCTGTTTCTGTTGTTTTCTCTTCAATTTACAGCTTTATGTCCAAAATTAGTACATGCATAATATAAACCAAAGAAAATAGTTTGATACCTGGGAGTTGAAAATATTATGAAATGAGTTACTCTTCTAAATCCTTCTTCTTCTTGAGATCTACTTGTTTCTAACTGTCACTGATTCTAAAATCTAAATCTTCTAGGTGGAGGAGTGTCCCTGTGATCTTCCTTGTAAAACTTCTTGTCTCCTTTGACTGTCTTTGCATAGCTTCTTGGATATGTTTCTTGATATTTTGTTTTGGATCTTGATTCTTTTTCTATCTGATTGTATCCAAGTCTATACGTGTCATGATTTGGCCTTTGACTGTTGATAATATCATCCAAAACTTTTGAGTTGTTCTACATGTTTTTATTTTGAATAACTTTTCTCAATGTGACAATCTTTGCTTCCAAATTTTCAATGATCCAATCTCTTTCTTCTAACTGTTCCTTGAGTGCTTCTTCAATTCTTTTGCCTTCTTCAACTTGAATTTTCAACTTAGTGATCATCTTCTCTAGTTCTTCAAAGTTGGAATTTTGTGTTTCCTCTTTTCTTTTTAGTTCTATCAGTAGTGACTTGTTTTTCTTCTTTTCTCTTTTTATAACTTCTATAGCACTCAACAGTTCTTCTCTGCAGTCAAATTCTGCCTCTTCATATTCGTCTTCAATGCCTTCTTTATTGGAGTCTTCTATTGCCATAAATAGAACTATTTATGTCTCACTTTCATTGACTTCATCTTCGTCTGATGAGGATTTGTCTTCTTTGGTGCAAAAACGTTTCTTGGAGACTTTCTTTTTGGTTATTTTTCCTTTGTATATTTTTTTTCTATTTGAATCATCTTCCTCATTTCTTTTCTTTTTCTTATGAGGACATTTGTTAGAAAAATGACCAATACATCACAATTAAAAAAAATCAATGGAATCTTACCTCTCTATATATCGTCGGTTCCCTTTTTCAGTCTTCTGACGAAGTTTGCTACTTCTTCATCGTCTTCTGAGATGCCATTGTTGTTATCTTATTTTTCCTTTTGATTTCCATTTTGCTTTGACTTATTGGCTTCTTTGAATGTTGCATCTTTTGTAACTGGATTCTCCTGTTCATTTATCATTTCATAAGCTGTGAAAATTTCATGTAGTTCATCCATGCTTATAGAATCCATATCTATTCTCTTTTCTAGTGTTGAGATATTCTGATCAAATATCATTGGAAGAGATCTTAGTACCTTTTGAACAATTATGGATTCATACACTTATTCTCCCAATCCTCTTATTGCATTCATTGTTTCATCAACTCGAAAGAAGTAAGTTGCAATATTCTCTTCTTCCTTCATCTTCAGTTGTTCAAATTGACCTATGTAAGTTTGAAGCTTTGTTGCTTTGACTTTTGCATCTCCTTCATAAACATTCTGAAGTTTGTCCCAAATCTCCTTTACGGAACTACAATGCCTAACTTTTCCATATATTGAATCACCAAGACCATTCAGAAGTGCATTTTTGGATTTTTAATTATTTAGACTGAGTTTCCTTTCATTTTTATATGTTGGCAGAACTGTTGGTTCTTTATATCCAACTACAACTAATTGCCAAACCTCAAATCCTTGTGCTTGTACATATGTTTTCATCCTTCTGCTCCAAAATACATAATTATGTCCATCAAACTATGGTATTCCATTTTTATACATATTGTTACTCTTCATGATCTACCTTTCAGTGGTTAAATTGATTTCTGAAGGAACCTGCTCTGATACCAATTGTTGGATTACTGAGAAGGCGGTGACTTAGTAATAGAGAAATTAATCCTTTTAACCAGAATATGTAAGTGTTATTTATCTTTAAGATCAATATACCATTATCATTCAACAAGTGCAGAATAAATAAACCATGAAAAGTGAACAATCATACACATACACAGTACACTAGAATTTTTGCGTGGAAACCCAATGCGGGAGAAAACCACAGAATGTTTTTTCTTATATGTATTTAAGAATTACATTCATTTGAAGCACCAACTTCCTTTGTTCTCCAGCTGCAAATGGAAGGAGGCTTCGACCCCCTATATATTTTCAAGCTACATCCTAAGGGAAGCTACAAATCCCCAATTATCTGGCTACAACCAGAAGGATGCTACAACCCCCTATGTTCTTCGAGTACAACCAGAAGGTGCCTACAACTACCTATCCTTGCCCCATCCAACCGCCCTAATATATAAGTAAAATGATGAAACCACTGCCATACTATCACTGTAAGATATACCGATGTAAACATGTACCAATCTGTGCCAACAACCTGTAACCAACTTGTGCCACTATCATGTAACCAACTTGTACCTGTACTCAGCCTGTCCCAACAAAACCCAATAGATATGGGACCTGTCTATGTTGTAGCTTGCGTATGTACACACCCTTTATATACTGCATATCACGTATGTACGCGACCTTTCTATATTGCAGCCTGCGTATGCCTTCTAAAAAATAAGGTTTTCTCTTTCCTGAAAAAATTGTGACCCTCTGTTGCCTCTGTCACATCAACCTGCAACATGTCACTATGTCCAGACTATATTTTTTCCCCATGCATACATCCTCATACGTATCCTTTAACTAAGTGCATCTATATCTTTCTATTCATGTGCCATACAAGTGTGTATAATCATGACATGTATAATAACCCTCACATGGACTAGCCTTCAAACCCTTACTGATATACAGTCTCTTAATACATCAACCACTTCATAGCCACTTCACAGTTACAATCTCTCAAACATGTACCACAAAAGACATTAACCATATGCCAAGAAATACAAGATGTGCCTCAACACTTAACAAGATGTACCAATGATAAATATTAATTATACCAACACTGTATTTCTATAGATTTGAATTATACAATAAGTGTCATGCAGCCAATAGCCCCTCTAGGGAAAATACTAAAACCCTGATAACCATATCTCCTGTTGATCTGAAAATAGAAGGCTGACTTGTTATGCTATGCAAGCACCCTCTACTTCATTAAAATAAACTTTGCAGGACCTTGCTTCATGTGTTAAAATATGCAATATAAACTTATGTGTTAAGTTCATGCTTCTTCCTTTAAATGTTTATGTATGAGGAAATGTTCTTGTAAATGGTTAAATATGTACTTCAAATAAATACACAGCAACAATACTTGCAGCAAATAAACCATCAAAATCACCACAAGAACAAGCTGATAAAGGAGTTCACCCCCCTCCGGGCTACATCTCCTTGAGCCTCCATAATGGACTTGGCTCTCTGGGATTAATTAGTCAAAAGTTATTTTACAAGTTGCTTCTCAACTCCAATGGAAAAACAGACTGCACCATTGAGATCAGAACACATAAAAACCCCAAAAATGTCTAATAGAACTCTGAAAATGGATCATGGCTCATCCGGGCATGACCTCTTCTACATGTGGCCATAAGCTTCCCTGAGCTTCTCTTTGGAAAAAACAACTGTAAAAGTCTTCAACAGCCTCTGAAACCTGTCCCAATGTGTTCATATCATATCAATTAGCCAAAAATGATTATTCAATCACAAAAAACAAACATAGGCTCACCAAACCATGTCCTCCATCAATGAGGGCTTCAAGGTCCCTGGAGCTTGCTGAAACTTCAATGGTGAAAAACCTGCATAATAAGTCTTCAAATGGCCTTGATAACAGTGCCAATGGATTCAGGACGTCTAAAAACCCCTAGCTGGGCTTTTACGGCACCTCAATCGGCCAAAAAATGAGAAAGTTAGGCCTCCTGCCATTCTCTTCCTTCAACCTTGCTGAAACTGGTTCGCCAAAACGCACCTCTGTGTGCATGAACCAAGAACACGCTCCCAAAACACGTTAAAACCCAGCACCGGGTGCAAACCGTAGAATGGTTAGGGCGCCTCCAGCCCCTAACCGCCAAGCTCTCGGGCATATGGGGGTCAATGTGACCTCGTGCATTTACAAAGAGGGGGCTCCGTTCACAAAACAAATGGTTAAATGACACATGGCGGTTGGTTATTAAACCGTGGAAACCACCGTAACCAATACCCGCACGCATATACACAGTTCATACAATGGTTATGGGCCAACAACTATGGACATATGCGTATACATATAAACCTGGGCTATGTTCAAACCCGCGCGCAACATTACAACACATGGTTATGTTAACGGTCATATGTATATTGCAAAGAACCGCGCTATATGTTTTAAACCATGCCCAACCAAAACATATAATAGTCATATGTTAACGTGCAAAAACCGTGGGTTGGGGCTAAGCCCCGGCCCGACCCCCCTTTCCATTGAATACAATGAGCAAGTTTACATATATGTGCATTCGTTATATGAAACAAGGAACAAGTCGGCCATAGTGGTTAGCGGACGATTGTGAAGTCATTGCATATGAGGGGAGGTCCGGGGGTCGAACCCCGCAGACTCCCACTACATTTTATACAACACATAAACCAATAATGAGGGGGACACGTGGCACCCATGGATTGGGCCACGTGTCCTCATATTATTTGCCACCAACCAGACACGTGTCATCACCCGATTCACCAGCAACCAACCAATGAAAGCGTGCCACATCATCCATATGACACATCATCATACGGATGGTACGACCCTGCCACATCACCGTACGGACTCTGCGGACAGGTACAGTCAGCACCAAATTTTTCCCTGTTTGCCTTGGCGAACAGATCACGATATCTTCTCCATACGGACTCCGTTTGAGAAAGTAAATATAACCCCGGAATCAGGAAGATGAGACGGATGCAATGGCACCATTTTCGTCGCATTCCAAGCACTTTGAAATTTGAGCAAAATTTTGACCCCTGGTCCAGATTTTGATCACACCTTCCCACTGAAAGGCTTTTGGACCCACAAAATCTTATGATCATCTATCTGCTTTCAAGTTATATCAAAATATTTTCAACAAACACCTGAATACTTTAACATGTCGTACACTGCAACTGACTATGTCCTTCAACCACTGCTCTCTGGCTACTGCTGACCCACTGCTCTCTCTGTGCTTGGAAGACTGCCAACCTTCCCATTGAGAATCAAGTCCCTCTTTTGAACTCTTTGGCGTCAAAAAAATCAACTCTCCAATGGCTGCAAAAACCTTCCTGTGACATCTTGTCACAAGCCAAGAAAACCATCAATCTTGAAAACCAATTATACAAGACTGAAAAATGATGCTAACAAAATCTTTTTCTCTTCAAGCAAACTGTCGCATCTTGTACTACATCAAAGTACATGGCATTTTCCTGCATCTCGATGTACTCAAAATTGACTTACAAGCCAACAAACACCATCGACTAAACACAAGTCGAACAACACGATCGACACAACATAGTCGTTAGAAAATCATCAACACCAGTCGAGACTCATTGAAACATCATATCGACCTTCCCGTAAATGCACACATAACGCTGAAAAGTGCATTTACAATCAGAAAAATGCAAGCGTTACTTGCTTAAGAAATCCAACCATTTCTTACCAAGCCAACTCAACTGTGATTTTTTCTGCTGGACATCGTCCTCTTGTGAATCATCTTGACTCACATCGATGATGGAATCTCCTCTTCCATTCTTGCCAATCTCTTTATCCAACTGCTTCATGTACTGTGGATGAGTAGTTGGATGCAATGTCCAACATTGGTCAACAAGATGACCCCGCTTCTGACAATGAGTGCAAATCTTTTGCATCCTCCTTTCACGCTGTCTTTGCTTAGAAAGTTTCCTGAAAGTGGTTAATCTTTTCCAACACTTTGAAACATGATGGTTATACAAACCACAATATGTACAAGGATTCTTTCTTCCAAACTTATCATGCTTAACATAATCAAATGCAACTGAATGATAAGCAGAGTTATACCTTGAACATTCACCTTTATCGCCTCTGTGAGGAGGTGAAGCTGAAGAGTTACAAGCTCTCCTTTGAATACCATCAACACTGATCTTGTCCTCATCACTGTCAAAACTCTTCCGTTTCATACATTCGCATTCATCTTGAATACAAGCCTTGCATGCTGAAGGGATCGAACTTTCAACAAAAGTTCTTGAACTTTCACCTTTAAAGCCTTCCTGAGGAGGTGAACTTGAAACGAAGTTTATGCTTGGAACTTTTCCCCTTGTCTCCTCGACTTTGGGATTTGCTCCATCCCGTTGTTCATATCCAAGACCACAAAACTTAGGTCTCTCTTCAACAACAATAGGCTCAACAATGCCTTGTGCATGCTTGCCCAAACCTTTAGCTTCATAGCCCATTTTAAACAACAACTTGGACCCTATTCCTCTTGTGTGACTCTCAAAACCACCAAAACATTCATCTTTAGAGGAATTAGAAGATAAACTAACATTGCATACCTTATGTTCATGTATGTACTTGGTAAGGGTTTCCTTTGCCTCATGGAGTTGAATTTCCATCTCATGGAACCTTTGCAAAAGCTGGTCTTTCTCCTGCTTCATGGCCATAAACTGCTCTTCAAGGACAATGCGCACATCGTTGTCTTCACACATCTTTTTCATCAAATCTCTCATGATTATAATTTCTTCTTTGTCAAAGAATGAAGATAATGAAAATGTATGAGAACTATTAATGCTTGAAGCTTCTGCCATCCTTGCAAGATTTCAACTTCAACACAAAACTTTGCACAAAAACCAATAGCTAAATCTCAAGCTATCAATGGCAAACACATGAGAAAAACAAACTTGTGCTCTGATACCACCTGATCTGAAAATAGAAGGCTGACTTGTTATGCTATGCAAGCACCCTCTACTTCATTAAACTAAACTTTACAGGACCTTGCTTCATGTGTTAAAATATGCAATATAAACTTATGTGTTAAGTTCATGCTTCTTCCTTTAAATGTTTATGTATGAGGAAATGTTCTTGTAAATGGTTAAATATGTACTTCAAATAAATACATAGCAACAATACTTGCAGCAAATAAACCATCAAAATCACCACAAGAACAAGCTGATAAGGGAGTTCACCCCCCTCCGGGCTACATCTCCTTGAGCCTCCATAATGGACTTGGCTCTCTGGGATTAATTATTCAAAATTTCTTTTACAAGCTTCTTCTCAACTCCAATGGAAAAACAAACTGCACCATTGAGATCAGAACACATAAAAACCCCAAAAATGACTAATAGAACTCTGAAAATGGATCATGGCTCATCCAGGCATGACCTCTTCTACATGTGGCCATAAGCTTCCCTGAGCTTCTCTTTGGAAAAAACACTTGTAAAAGTCTTCAACAGCCTCTGAAACCTGTCCCAATGTGTTCATAGCATATCAATTAGCCAAAAATGATTATTCAATCACAGAAAACAAACATAGGCTCACCAAACCATGTCCTCCATCAATGAGGGCTTCAAGCTCCCTGGAGCTTGCTGAAACTTCAATGGTCAAAAACCTGCATAAGAAGTCTTCAAATGGCCTTGATAATAGCGCCAATGGATTCAGGACGTCCAAAAAACCCCAGTTGGGCTTTTACGGCACCTCAATTGGCCAAAAAATGAGAAAGTTAGGCCTCCTGCCATTCTCTTCCTTCAACCTTGCTGAAACTGGTTCGCCAAAACGCACCTCTGTGTGCATTAACCAAGAACACGCTCCCAAAACGCATTAAAACCCAGCACTGAGCGCAACCACGCCAACGTTGCAAAATGTAGAACGGTTAGGGCGCCTCCATCCCCTAACCGCCAAGCTCTCGGGCATATGGGGGTCAATGTGACCTCGCGCATTTACAAAGAGGGGGTTCCGTTCACAAAACAAATGGTTAAATGACACATGGCGGTTGGTTATTAAACCGTGGAAACCACTGTAACCAATACCTGTGCGCATATACACGGTTCATACAACGGTTATGGGCCAACAACTATGGACATATGCGTATACATATAAACCTGGGCTATGTTCAAACCCGCGCGCAACATTACAACACATGGTTATGTTAACGGTCATATGTATATTGCAAAGAACCGCGCTATATGTTTTAAACCGCGCCCAACCAAAACATATAATAGTCATATGTTGACGTGCAAAACCCGTGGGTTGGGGCTAAGCCCCGGCCCGACCCCCCTTTCCATTGAATACAACGAGCAAGTTTAAATATATGCGCGTTCGTTATATGAAACAAGGAACAAGTCGGCCATAGTGGTTAGCGGACGGTTGTGAAGTCATTGCATATGAGGGGAGGTCCGGGGGTTGAACCCTGCAGACTCCCATTACATTTTATACAACACATAAACCAATAATGAGGGGGACACGTGGCGCCCATGGATTGGGCCACGTGTCCTCATATTATTTGCCACCAACCAGACACGTGTCATCACCCGATTCGTCAGCAACCAACCAATGAAAGCGTGCCACATCATCCATCTGACATGTCATCATACAGACGGTACGGCCCTGCCACGTCACCATACGGACTGTACGGACAGGTACAGTCAGCACCAAATTTTTCCATGTTTGCCTTGGCGAACAGATCGTGATATCTTCTCCATACGGACTCCGTTTGAGAAAGTAAATATACCGTCGGAATCAGGAAGACGAGACGGACGCAATGGCACTGTTTTCGTCACATTCCGAACACTTTGAAATTTGAGCAAAATTTTGACCCACCCCTGGTCCAGATTTTGATCACCTGTAGAAAACAATATCCAACTACACATAGAAATAAGACATACCTTTTGAACCTGTAGATAGATATGTTGTACATGATCATTGTAGACCTTCTTGGGAGCTTTCTTTCAGACTCTAGAGACCTGGCATCTTCATCTCCTCAAGTTTTCATGGAATTTCCCACATGCACGTGCCTTGTTATGCTGCCAGCCCACATATGTACGCGCCCTTCTCCACTGCAACCTGCATACACCTCAAAAACTAGGGTTTTTTCAGTATTTTCTGTAATTCCAAAAATTTCACTGTCAACCCTTTGTGCTACCTCAGACTTGTGTAACTTCACATGTATCAATGAATACCTACAATAAACCTTACACAATAATAGATATTCAATGTGTTCAATAGGTGCTAATAGGAGATCCTTGCTCTCTTATTTATGCTTCCATGCAACTTTCTCAAGGGGTTACCTTCTAACCAACTTAACCCAATTTCCCTCTTTTAAGGCTAACCCACTTCTAACCACTTGTCCACTTCTAACCCACTTTACTACAAATAGTAAATTCTCCACTTCTAGTTTCAACTAAATTATTTTTAATTATTTTCTTATTGCAACAACTTAACCCATGATTAACTCCTAGTTTCACCCACTTGACTAGTCAACTTCTTCTAGGAGTTTCTAGAATAATTTGACTTCTTTGACCTTCTATATAACTCATGAGGGTTCTCCAACTTCATAAGGATATAACTCTCTAACTGTGAGGAGTTATGTGACGTTCCACATATCATCGGAAATTGCATGACATGTACTATCCATCTAGAATAGTCTTACCTGCAAATATATTAAACTTTATACCATTATACATCAACCAAACTGAATTCCCTTAACCATATTTTTAGGGCTATCGGAATTTGTCGGACTTGCTTCAAGGGTTGACATCAATGACAACCAAACCAATTAATCAACAATTTTTATTTGGGATATTTCTGTTGAAAAGAGGTTTGAATCCTTTATTTCTCTGATCATATTTCTCTTTCTTCTTATCCTTCCAAGATTTCTGCAAAGACTCTCTGCCCTTTCCTTCCTCATACAGGTACTTATATTTCCTGATGATCTCAGTCAAAGTCCTGGGCTCATCATATTGAATCTTGTCTTTATAAAATGAAGGCATTTCACTCAAAAACCTTTGTATTTTCACCTTCTCATCCTTTATAAACCCCACATACTTTAGCAATCCGAAGAACTTATTTTCATACTCTGCCATGGTCATGCTTCCCATCCTAAGTTCAAAGAAATCTTGCATTTTCTTCTCATATAAGTGATTTGAAAGGTATTTCTTCTAAAAATATCTCTTGAATTGCTTCCAAGTGATGATGCTCTCATTTATGTGCTCAACTTTCTTAAGTTGATCCCACCACATAGCAATTTTCCATGCAAATGGTAGGTGTCAATTATGGCTTCTAGGTTAGATGAGTAATTGTGCAACTAAAAATACTTCATGATTCCAAGAAACCAGGCCTCAACATCATCTTCCCTTTATCTTTCACCATCAAAGGATAGTGTCTTAAACTTCCTCAACTTCTTCTTTGGTGCCTAACATGAGACATTTTTGGACTACTTATGGAATCTTCAGATGCATAAAATTTCCTTGTTGAGTAAGGAAGTGAGTGATGTCTATGATATCTTCTAGAAATTTTTGAATAACCATTTCTTTTGTAGTTATCTCTTATTTCATGATATATACATTCTTCATCCCATCTTAAGTTTGATCCATTCCTTGCTTGCCTCCACAAATGATTTAGGCTTTGCATCACTTGAGCATTTATCTGATTTCGTTCTCTCATCAACCTCTCATTATATGATTTGTAACTTTTCACTTATATTCTCAAGCTTCATACAGTCTTTATTAAGGTTTCTTGCTCCCCTCTGCCCTTGTGCCCATTGGATTTTGTCTCTACATTACCAACACTAATATTTTGTCCTTTAGCTTCTTTATCATGATTGAAGGCTCTCTCTCCTTCCTCCATTTCTTGAATATGAATTCTTATCTTGAACAGATATTTTTATACCCCCTAATTCTACAAAATGCGCAAGTAACCATTTTTTGTTAAAAATATATATCATAAAAATTTGTCAACTAATGCTACATGTCCTTTTTATGTTCAATTTATGAATATTTATATAATTAACCAAATTTTAATAATTTTAGGTTATTATCCTCTTAATCATGTTTCCAAGGAATATACTCATATCCCAATCCGATCTCTGAGTTGGAATTTATGGATTCCTGAAAAAACCACTTTCACCCCATTTGTGCATTTTCTCCACTGGTGTAATTTTATTGAAATTCCCACTTCGGTCAACTGTAGAAGAAAATATGTCAGGAACTAGAGAAAATTTTGTATGAGTAATAGATAATAATAATTACAAGGAATTCATATAAACTCTCATATTTGAAATTTGATTCTCCATTCAAAAACTACACCAATATGGAAATGATAATTTTTCCCTTTTTCACCCCTTTTTCCAAACTTGAAATTTTTGTCAAAACTGGCTATCTCTCAATATGTGCACTTATGGGAAACATTCTCTAAACCAAATTTGTTTTTCTTAATGATTTCATAAAATGTCAAGTAAATAAATTTTTCCATCTTTGTGATCTGGAGTCACTTTTCCTCTTAAAATCTCAAAAATCCCCAAAAAGTGGTCTGAAATAGTGGATTTTGGCCTATTTAAGCATCCCCATTCTAATCCCCTTAGTATTTATTTAGTTTCTTCATGGTTTATTTCTGTGTCTTCTTCCTAGACTATCTCCAGGAATTTTGGCTTAATCCGGACCTCTGCCAATGAGCTGGACCCAAATATTTAAAAATCACTATTTTGCAATTTTTGACAAATCTAAGAAGAAATGGACAATTTCTCTTTCTAGAACATTCGTAGATCTCCTCCCTACAGACAAATACCATAATTTTCATCCAAATCCGACTTGATATACTCCATTTATGGCCAAAATAAGAAAATGGCTCCATAGTTTGTTTTTTTTTAACTAATGGACAGTCTTGCCTACATGGAAATCTACATCGTCGATCTCAAAATAGGGATTAATCCTAATCATTGTCTTATTATTCCATCAAGCCAACAAAATAGACGGCTCATATTCACTTAGCTTTTCATCGCAATCGAATTTCTTCTCCATCAGAGTCATATTCCACTCCAACAGACATACTATGATCATGCATACTCCGACAGATCTGATAGCCCTCAGAGTCAAAGATCAACGACTCTAATTATTTCAATGTCTCTACTTACAAGGTGGTTAACCCCTTCCTTGTCCTTTTTGCACTAGGTATTCAGGTGGGACCCATAGATATCTACGATTGGGATTGCATCTCGCCCATCCACCGATCTACGACTCAGATCTCTTCTTGGATTCCCTTGTTGTCGGACTCATTTCCAACATCCTTTCTCTGGGCCTCCAACAACCCTCCTTCGAAAAACAACTAAGATTACTTCTCAGTTAATCGCCAATCTATGATCCATATCGCTTCTCAAAGTCTCCCCATTGAAATGCCTCCACCCCATGCATCTGAAGCTACTCCGACCATCAAACTCCAACGACCCCACCGCATCCAATGGTCCAGATCGTTCATGTATACTCCTCGATAGATCACCAATCCTTGCTACTTCGGAGATTCTCCTATGGGAGTCTCGGTGTAAGCCAGTTCTGGAACACTCTGATGACCTCATCCTCTGACCGACGACCATTATGATCTCACCACACCAAATCAACAATCCAAATTGTCTCAACCCTAAAACATGGGTTTTTCTCCAGGTGAACAGTCTGATTTCTCGATATTCGGTATGGTGGACCTCGCAACATAAAATTTTACGTCCAGTGCAGTATTTCATAGCTCTCTTCATTGCACATAAGTAATGTAAGGTTCCCTTACGTTAATAAACTATTTCGTCAAACATTTCCCATGCATGTGGAAAAGAGAAATAACACCCATCATAGATCAATGGTGGAAAACCCATGTAGAGGTTAGATCATCGATTGTTGAGCGATGGTTTTCTTGTTGGGCATAACTGTCACCTCCGCTTCTATGATTGTGATGGAGGAAATTGTTGGAAGGTGACGGCATGGAGAATCAACTTGGATCTGGTTTATAGGGGTGAAAGACAGGGTTTAAATAGAAAAACTCCCCCCTCTGATGTTGTTCAAAAGACATTAATTGATTTCACTTCCATAACTTTTGTCCTGGCATGTAGAAGGCACTTGAATTCCTAGTGTTGTAAACCAACTAGTCTGATACCAATCTGTAGCGTACCCATCCACCCACAGGCTGGTCACGATACTTCAAAATGCACTTCAAAACTGATTTTGAAATTTTGATAAAAATTATTTAATAAAGAAGCATGAAAGACTCACATGCAATAATCAAGATTCATGGTACAACATAAAAGAAATGAAAAATATGTCATGAACAACAATAACCAACAAGCATGCATAATATAAATACGAATTTCAAAGATAATAATTAATACACAACGGAAATAAATATACTAGTAAAGAAACACATAACAAAGAGCACTTATATTTATTAAAACCAATCATCAACTAGTTGCAGACCAAGGATGTTCCACCCAACCATATACATTGTTGTTGCAAGTCTAAACAACAAGTCACCCCTGAGTCAAGGCTATGAATCCACAAGGATGGTTCCAGAGTGTCACTCAGCTTCCCAAACCAATCCTCACTCAAGCTCTCACAAGTTTCTCAACACACATCAATCCAAAGTACACCAACTCTCTTCTTTCTAGCATGCACAACCCAAGAGAATGGACCCCCTCTCTACCACACAGTCCCTCGGGCTATCCATGTTGATTAAGGTTGGTTTTCATTGATGTCAACCCTTAAGAAATTATGGTAGTGAATTCTGGTAGCACAAAGGTTTGGGTAATGGACCCAAGGTCGTTTCATGTATAATGGTATGAGTTTTAATATATTTTAAGGTAATACTATTCTATATGGATAGTACATGTCATGACATTTCTGGTGGTATGTGGAACGTCACATAACTCCTCCCGGTTTGAGAGTTATGGCCTTGCGACGTTGGAGGACCCTCATATGTTGGCTTGAAGCCCCAAAAGGTCAAAGAAGTCAAAGAGCTTGCAAAGAAGAAATTACTATTTAAATGATAAAGTAAAGTGACAAAGTCAAGAAGGATTATTTAAATAATAAATTGAAATGACAAAATCAAAGAAGATTATTTAAATGATAAAGTGAGGTGACAAAGTCAAGGAGGAATATTTAAATGATAAAGTAATGGAGAACTTTCTAATTATGGAAAGTGGTTAACCCTAAAAATGAGGAAAATAGGTTAAGTGACCTATAAATGGATTAAGTGACCTAGAAGATGGAGAGTATAAATAAGAGGCAAGGCTCACTCATTTTATATCACACTTGAGCATATTGAATATCTACAGGTGACTGAGGTAACCAAAGGATATCTAAGCCGAATTTCAGAGGGAAGGTGAAGAAATGAAGGTTGGAATTCAAGGGAGGATAAATTATTTTGATGATGCTTTCTAAGGTATGTTATTTACAGGTCATCTCACCATTTTCGCAATAACTTTTTTTCTAGAATGATGCAGACCACGAAATTGATAGGAAAATGAGGAAACATATCCAATTATATGTGGTAAACAATTCAATTTGTGGTTCATTGTATTTTTGGAGTTACACTCTGTGGAAAATAGGGTTTGTGGCTAGTCCTGAAACTAGTCTAAAACAGGTGTTTCGGGTAAAAACGTCATAACTTCTTCATAAAAGATCCAAATTCAGTAAGAACAAATGTGTTGGTTAGATTAAATTCTATAGTATGCTCTATAATATTTTCAGATCCATTCAACAAATATTCCATGAGGGGCACACTCTACAAGGTCACTCTCTAGAATAAGATAGAATTCAACAAGGTATGCCATTTTTGCTATAACTTCTTTTCTGAGAGGTTCCAAGTAGTGACACCTGGAGGAATTGGATAAAACAAACTAAATATCATTTTGTAATAATTTCATATCTTTATTCATTACATGTACATAGTTATGATTATTTCAAGTTAGGGTTGTTGACTAATCCCAAACTAGTCATGTGAGACTAAAAGAAAATTTGATGAAAAAACTAGTCTCTTGTTGTGAAAGTTAAGGAAGGTTTGCAGGTATGTGATCGTATAAACCAGGTCTATTACAGAGTTACAAATCATATTTGGATGCTAAAATTTATGAGGGGTTTTGGTTAAGGTACATGTTGGGTACATGGTTGAGACAAGTAGTTGATGAGTTGGCACATACATGAGGTGTATAATTGATGATGTTGGTACATATTGATGAGTCATAGTTGATGAGTCGTTGACACATGATTGGTACATACTTGGTACATGGTTGGATTCACTTGTTTATGGTACAAGTTGATTATAGGTTGTTTGGTACAAGTTGGTGCATGGTTGATGCACCTGTTTATGGTAAAAGTTGATTACAGGTTTAGGTACAGGTTGATGCATGGTTCAGTTTTATTGGTATAGGTTTAGAGTGGTATATCTCACAGTGATAGTGTGATAGTGGTTCCATCATTCTACTTCTACTTCAGGGCGGTTGGACGGGGCAAGGATAGGTGGTTGTAGCCACCTTTCGGTTGTATCCAGAGAACATAGGGCCTTGTAGCCTCCTTCTAGTTGTAGCCAGAGAATAGGGGAGTTGGAGATTCCTTCAAGTTGTAGCCTGAAAAAACAAGGGGGTTGGAGCCTCCTTCCAGTTGCAACTAGAAAACAAAGGAAGTTGGTGCTTCCAATGAATGTAATTCTTCAAGACATATAAGAAAAAACATTATGTGGTTTTCTTCTGCTTTGGGTTTCCACATAAAACACTAGTGTATTGTGTATGTGTGATTGTTCATTTGTTCATTTCTTATTTACTTTGCAGTTATTGGATGATAATGCTACATTGATATAACACTTGGATTATATGGTTAAAAATGATTAAATTGCTCTATTATTGATTCAGCCCCCCTCTCAATAATCCAACAATTGGTATCAGAGCAGATTCCTTCAGAAATCAGTTTAACCACTGAAAGGTAGATCATGGAGAGAAACAACTTGTATAAAAATGGAATACCATAGTTCAATGGAAAAAAGTATGCATTTTGGAGCATAAGGATGAAAACATATATACAAGCACAAGGATTTGAAATTTGGCAATCAATTGTAGATAGATACACAGCACCAGCAGTTCCACCAACAAATGACAAAGTAGTGAACCTCAGTCAGAATAATTCCAAAGCCAAAAATTCACTTCTGAATGGTCTCAGTGAAACGATATTCACCAAAGTTTCACATTGTAAATCCGCTAAAGATATTTGGGAAAAACTTCAAAATATTTATGAAGGAGATTCAAAAGTCAAAGCAACAAAGCTTCAAACTTATAGAGGTCAGTTCGAACAACTTAAGATGAAGGAAGATGAGAATATTGCAGCTTACTTTTTACGAGTTGATGAAACAGTAAATGTAATCACAGGATTGGGAAAAGAAATCAAAGAATCTGTAATTGTTCAAAAAGTACTAAGATCTCTTCCTATGAGATTTGACCCTAAGATATCAACACTAGAAGAAATATCAGATCTAAACTCAATAAGCATGGACGAATTACATGGAATCTTCACGGCATATGAAATGAGAATTGAACAGGAAAATCCAGATATAAAAGCAGCAACCTTCAAAAAATCCAAAATTCAAAGCAAAAGGGAAGGCAAAAAGAATAACATAGAAACAGCAGTGACGTCTCAGAAGATGAAGAAGAAGTGGCCAACTTTGTCAAAAGACTGAACAAGGGAACCGACGGTAGGTATAAAGGTAAGCTTCCTTTAATTTTTTTTAATTGTGATGGTATTGGTCATTTTGCTAACAAATTTCCTTATAATAAAAAGAGAAATGATGAAGGTTACTCAAAAGTCAAACAAACATATAAAGGCAAAAGAACCACAAAGAAAGTTTTCAAGAAAATCTTATGTACCAAAGAAGACATCTCATCATTAGATGAATATGAAGTCAGTGACAATGAGACAGAAAGAGTTCTATTCATGGCAGTAGAAGACTCTGATAAAGAAGACTTCGAAGAAGAATATGAAGAAGTCGGAGAAGAATATGAAGAAGTCAAAGAAGAAATTGAAGAGGTAGAAGTTGACTACCGAGAGGAATTAATGTGTGCCATAGAAGTTATCAGAAGAGAAAAGAAGAAAAACAAGAAACTACAAGCAGAACTAGACAAGAAAGAAGACACTCAAGAACTAGAACAAATGATCATAAATTTGAAGGTTCAAATAGAAGAAGATAAAAGAATTGAAGAAGCACTCAAAGAACAACTAGAAGAAAAAGACAAGATCATTGGAAATTTGGAAGTAGAGGTTGTCACAATAAGAAAGGATATTCAAAAGAAAAATATGCAGAACAACTCAAAATTTTTGGATGACATTATCAGCAGTCAAAAATCTCATCATGACAAGTCCGGACTTGGATACAATCAGACAGAAAAATGATCAAGCTCCAAAACAACAGAGCTAGAAACATGTCCAAAAATCTATGCAAAAACAATCAAGGGGGATAGGAAGATTACAGGGAAACTCCTCCACCAAGAAGATTCAAATTTTAGAATCAACAACCGACAAATAGGCCTCAGCAAGAAGAATAATTTATAAGAGTACCTCCTTTAAGAAGATCTTCAACTCCCATGTATCAAATTACCTTTTTTGGTTTATGTTATGCATGTAATAATTTTGGACATAAAGCTGTGAATTGTAGAGATAACAACATAAACACAAACAACTTTGAAAGTCATACACAAAGGGGTTATCCAAGAAGTCCTAGTGAAACACATAGAAGAAGTTACAACAAGTTTGAATCTTTGAGCACTGAAGTGGAATGTTACAAATGTAATGATTTTGGACAGATGGCCAAAGATTGTAGAATAAAAATCCCTCCTATAGAACCTCAATAGAATAACAACATTCACAAACAAGAACCTTAGAAAAAGACATGGATAAGAAAGCAGGATCAATATAGAAATGAAGAATGCACACTCGTTCTACAAGCTAAGCAGAAGAAATGTGGTTGGTATGTTGACAGTGGCTGTTAAAAACACATGACAGGTGATAAAGACAGGTTTCTTACATTACGAAAGGAAAGAGATGGATCGGTCTCCTTCGAAAATAATGATTCAGTTAAAATCATTGGAAAAGGCACAGTCAGAATTGGGAACAAGAATACCAAGGCAGAAAACGTTCTAATAGTAGAAGATATGAAACATAATCTTTTAAGTGTGAGTCAAATGTGTGACCAAGGTCATAAAGTTACTTTCGATTCACAAAAGTTCGAAATAAGAAAAGAAGGTTCAGGAAAATTGATTTCTATAGCTACGAGAACTTCAAACAACATATATGTATTAAGTGAAATTGGAAATGAAAAGTGTTGTCTAGGAAAGAAAGATGAAAGTTGGCTATGGCACAGAAGTATGGGTCACATACATTTTGATAACCTTGTCAAAGTTAGCAGAAGAGAAGAAGTCAGAGAAATGTCCCGGATCACGAAACCAACCAACACTTTATGCAAGCATTGTCAACAAGGAAAGCAAACAAAGACCAAGTTCAAATCAAAGGAATATTCAATGACAAGACCACTGGAAATTGTGCATATTGATCTAGTTGGACCAACTACAACAAAGAGTTTAAAAGGTGAGAAATACTTTTTGTTATTAGTTGATGATTATACAAGAATGACTGCAGTTTTCTTTCTCAAGAATAAGTCAGAAGCTTTTGAAAACTTCAAGATATACAAGGAAATGGTTGAAAATGAAATGGATTCAAAAATAAAATGCTTGAGATCTGATAATGGAGGAGAGTTCACTTCAAAGGAATTTATGGACTACTGCATCAGTCATGGAATAAAAAGGCAATTCTTCATTGCTAGGACACCTCAACAGAATGGAGTTGTTGAAAGAAAAAACATGACAGTATAGGAAATGTCTCGAACAATGCTAATGGATTCCAAATTGACAGATATATTTTGGACACAGTCAGTGCATACAACAGTTCACATTCAAAACAGAGTAATGCTCAGAAACAATAATGACAAAACTCCCTACAATCTATGGAAAGGAAGACCAACAAATGTGAAGCACTTCAGATTTTTTGGAATCAAATGCTACATCAAAAGAGAAGATGGAAAAATGGGAAAGTTTGACTCTCGTTTTGACAAAGGAGTACTTGTTGGTTACTCAAGTACAAGGAAAGCATACAAGTGCTACAATCTGAGACTGAACAAAGTTGTAGAAATCATCAACGTAACAATTGATGAAATAGGTAGACCAGAATCAAAGGAAGAATAAAATGAATCGATGGAACAACTTTTCGAAGAAGAAACAGAAGATGAAAAGGAAGATGAAGAGAATCCGACAAAAGAAAAAGAGCAAGTTCAGCAAGTGCCTCCAAAGACACCTAGAAGAAGAGTACAAAAGAATCATCCTTCGGATCAAATTATCAGAAACAAATACGCAGGAGTTGAGACTAGAAGAAGAATTCGTTCACCAGAACAAACACACCTAGCACTCACATCTACAATTGAACCAACCTATTTTGAAGATTCTAGAAAGGATGAATTTCGGAACAAAGCCATGGATGAAGAATTGGATCAAATAGAGAAAAATGACACTTGAGAATTGGTTCCAAGACCAAAGGATAAGAATGTGATCGACACAAAGTGGGTATAAAGGAATAAATTGAACAAAGATGGACAGGTTATAAGGAACAAAGATAGATTGGTATGTAAAGGATATGCACAGGTTGAAGGAATCGACTTTGAAGAGACATTTTACCCAGTTGCCAGAATGCAAGAAATCTGATTTCTTTTAGCTTATGTGATGCAGGAGTATCGTTGGCAAGAACGCGGAGCAGAACTTCTTAGTGTCTGGGAATCTGTGCAGAATCTCAATGCTGGAAGTTAGGGTAGGTCTTTGTAAGCACGCCTTAACTCAGCGCTAGAAAAATATTTTGAGGCACGCCTAAATGATCGTGAGCGAAGTGGGAGTTTCCACTCTTGCTCTAGACTGTGACTGCACTAGGATAGTCGTCGGGATAGGTTTTTATGTAAACAAGTAGTCAGGGGGGAACCCTAAGAACCCTCAGAAATAAATAGAGGTTATGTACACCCAAATGAGGCTAGTTGCAAGTTAGGAGGAGATTTCTGAGTTTTTATTTTTTATTTTGATTACAGTTGTATCCATTTTCACTTATGACTATAATAGAGGAAAATTGACCCAATGCATGGTGTGGACATTGTTTTGAAATTATCTGTTATTGTGCTTTCATGAATGAATGAATTCCGTTATGAGTAGATGGAACTGTGAATGTTAGGATAAGTTTCAATTGTTTCTCTTCTATCGAGAGGTGCAAGGTGTGCACACAAAACGCAAGGAGTGCGTTGATGGAATCTGTTTCAGTTCTGAAGCTCAGAAGAGATAGCACGAAACATTCCCTTTGCAAGGAGTGTAAAGAGACTGGTGCAAGGTGTGCACAGTCGTCCGCAAGAATTTTAACCTTTTGTAAAGATCTGGTGCAAGGAGTGCACAGATCCGAGATTCGACTGAGTGTCGAAGGGACTTTGCAAGAATTCGAAGGACCAGAAGAGGAGAACGCCAGGAGGGCGAGAGGAATTTTCTCTTTGAGAAATCCTTCAAATCTGAGTTATCAAAAAAGGGATAATGTTTTTCATAAGTGTGGACGAGATCCAGGAAACAGACTCGCAGGAAGGATAAAGGTCAAAGCCTTCGAATCTTTCAAAAATATTCTAAGTCTGAAGAAAGCGTAAGCTCAGAAGGAAGATTTGGACCGTCCGATCAGTGTCCAGAAAACGAGGAGCAAGCACATAGGAGGAAATATCTCAGTCATTTAGTCAGTGCGCAAAATAATCGTAGCCGCCTGATGAAGGTAAAGTGCACTAACAATAATCTTTGAAATTACATCGGGGGAGCAGGGTTACAAAATTCTAAAATAATAAAAGCCGTCCATTTTCAAGGAGGACATGTGGCGACAGATTAGTGTTTCTTTGACTGGGAGTTCGGGATAGCAAAAGTTAAGGTCATGAGAACTCACGAAATCCGAGTTTGTGACTTGATCGTAACTGTCGATCGAAGGAGAGAACGTGGACCATTGATTGTCTGGGGAATTCCTAAGTTTCGAAATCATTGGGATTGTCCATTGGAAGGGACGTGTGGTGAATGATCAATGTTTCACTAAATCACACATTAGAGAAGTCAAAGGGAAGAATTCTAGGAATTCGTGAGGCTCGAGTTCACGACTTGATAGTGGCTGTCAGATCCAGAGGAGCGTGAACCGTTGATTTGGTGCTCTGAAATATCGGCATTTCAGGAGTCGGGAGTGAGCATGATTTGATCTAAGTCGTCAGATCGAGGGATGATCTGGGCCATCAGATCGGAAGCATTGAAAGTTTAGACCTGAGGAGAACGGAGTTGAATCACATCGGGAGTTCCCAATATGTGAAATTGTGATGCGCTTGGAATATTGTCCCACGGTCATAGAGAAGGGTCACATCGGTGAAGGAGAATAGAGGGGATATCACGCGCTAGGCTCCTGTCGTACTTTTGGAGTTCGGGAGAGTCAGGGTGACTCACATGTGAAGACCCGATACGCAAATCGCGAAACACCTTTTGAGTTAGGCGAGTGGTCATAGTCGTGGTCGCAAGAAGAAAGGGGCGTAGCCAGAGAAGATCTATCACTCGATTGGCGTAGAAGTTGAACATCACTCAGGAGAGAACCCGCGGGTTTCATACGGCCTACGTCTTTGGAGAAAGGACCTATGTAAGTGGGTTTGGGGTCTAGTAGAGACCCAGAGAGTCAATCTGACTCAGTTTCTTGATCGATCCTAGACCGGGAGGTCACGCAACACTTAGGAGAGAAGGGGGGTCTGCATCAAGTGGTATCAGAGATGATTTTTTTCTTGCAGACAGTAGGCAAAGGAGAAGAGACAAAAGAAATCAAAGTTGTACTCTGTGTGTGACAAAGAATCAACACAATGCCACCAAGGAGATGAGCGGAAGCACCTTTATCCAATCGAGTTGTAGAAAGGGAGATGCGAGAAATTCGTGCAAGATTATAGGTGATGGAGGCAGCACAAAAAAGAGCACCTAATATTGGAGACATTAGTGATGTAGAGAGTGAATCAGTAGAACCCGAAGAAGCTACAGGAGAGGATGTTTCCAAAGAACACTTGCTGAGAGCAGTTGCTAGATTGGGAGGCAGAGCCAAGATAGAGGTCCCAATGTATGAAGGCAATTTAGATTTTGAAGAGATTTTGGATTGGATAAGATCCATGGACAAACATTTTGACTATGAATATGTCGATGAAGAGAGAAAGGTGAAAAAGGCTGTCACCAGGCTAAAAGGACATGCAACACTGTGGTGGGATGAAATCCAAGATGAAAGGAGAAGCAAAGGCAAGCAAAAGATAAAGAATTGGGACAGAATGGTAGCCAAGCTGAAGGATAAGTTCATGCCCAAAGATTATCATATCAATTTGTTCAGGAAGATGTAGAACCTGAGACAGAAGGGGATGATAGTTAAGGAGTACACAGAGGATTTTTATAGGTTAAACATCAGAACTCGACAAAGGGAGTGAGATGAAGAAAAAGTTTCTAGATACACAAATTCCCTGAGATATGAAATCCAGGATGAGCTCAGCATGATGTCGGTAGAGACAATGGAGGATGCTTATCAGTTTGTACTGAAGGTAGAGGAGAAGTTGGCCAGAAAACAAAGCCAACGAGGAAGAGGCAAATGCCCAGCCCCAAACAAAAGCAAGGGAGTTACCCATGACAATGCACATAAGTCTAATGATGAGACTGAGAAACCACATAGTCACTCGAAAAGAGGAGGAATTTCCCGAGGAAGACAGGGTGGTGGAAGAATTTCTTCTAGAGGAAGAGGAGAAGTAAGATGTTATGCCTGTGGAAAGACAAGGCACATGTATTGGGAATGTCTCAAGAAAAATAAAGAAGGAGGAGGTGAAGCTCACATTTCAGAAGCACAGAGAAGAGATGTTCAAGAAGAAGGAGCAGAGGATGGAAGATCCCTGATGTTAAGGAAGGCTATCTTAAAACCAATGGTAGAAGTTGAAAGGATAGTGTAGAGGAACAGTCTCTTTAGAACAATTTGCAAGACTAAAGATAGAGTATGCAATGTGATAATCGACAATGGGAGAATTGATAACTTAGTATCCACAGAGATGGTGGAGAAATTGGAGCTAGAAACAACTGCACATCCGAAGCCATACAAAGTCTCATGGTTACAGAAAGGACACCAAGTAATGGTCACTAAACAATGCTTGGTTGAATTTAAGATAGGAGGATATACAGATGAAATTCTTTGTGATTTAATTCCCATGGATGTATACCATATTATTTTGGGAATACCATGGCAGTTTAACAAGAATGTCATTCATGATGAGAGGAAGAATACATACACCTTAGAGAAGAATGGTAGAACACACATGTTGTTGCCAATAGAGGAGAAGAAAGTGAAAGAGGAAGCCAACACAAGCATACTTCTCATGAGTGGGAAGGAACTCCTTAAAGAAGTCAATAAAGAATAGGAGATGCAGTTTGATGTGGTGAGGAAACCCAGAGTTATCCTTACAAGTACTTCAATGGATGATTTGCCTGAAGAAGTTCAGGAATTGTTGGATAATTTTGCTGACATAGTGGTGGATGAGCTTCCAAACTCATTTCCACCTATCAAAAGTATCAACCACCATATTGACTTGATACCAGGAGCAAGTCTACCGAACAAAGAAACATACAGACTAACACATCGAGAGAATGAGGAAGTGAAGAACCAAGTCCAGGAGCTGTTAGACAAGGTTTTGGTCAGAGAGAGATTGAGTCCATGCGCAGTACCAACTGTGTTGAGTCCAAAGAAGGATGGAGGATGGAGAATGTGTACAGACTCAAGGTCCATTAACAATATCACCATCATGTATATATTTCCTTTACCAAGAATGAAAGATTTAATGGACGGTTTAAGTGGAGAAAATTTCTTTTCTAAAATAGATTTGAAAAGTGGATATCACCAGATTAGGATGAGATAAGGTGATGAGTGGAAGAAAGACTTTAAGACAAATGAAGGTTTGTATGAGTGTCTTGTTATGCCATTTGTCTTAACAAACACTCCGAGTACTTTTATGAGGCTGATGAATGAAATACTGAAAGATTTCATCGGCAAGTTTGTGGTTGTATATCTGGATGATACACTGATCTTTAGCAGGACTAAAGAGGAGCATTTGAGGCACCTAACACTAGTGATGGGAAAACTATAGCAGGAGAAGTTGTTGATAAATCTGAAGAAGTCCTCTTTTATGAAGACACAACTCATCTACTTGGGTTTTGTGATATCTTCTAATGAACTGAACATGGATCCAGAGAAGGTGAAAGAAATCAAAGAATGGTCGTCACCAAGGAGCATGTTTGAGGTAAGGAGCTTCCATGGATTAGCAAGATTCTATAGGAATTTGTGCACCAATGATGGATACAGTGAAGAAGAATCTCAAGTCTTTTAAATGGACAGAGGAAGCCGAGAGGAGCTTCAATATACCGAAGGGGAAAATAACAAAACGACCAATTCTGGTCTTGCCGAATTTTGAAAAGACATTTCAGGTGAGACATGATGCAAGTGGAGTTGCAATTGGAGCAATTTTGAGCCAGGATGATAGACTTGTTGCCTATTTCAATGAGAAGTTGAATGAGACCAAGAGAAAATACTCCACGTATGATAAGGATTTTTATGCTATAATTCAAGCCTTGAAGAAGTGGAGACACTACCTTGTCCCACAGAAATTTGTCTTGTATAACGATAACTAGGCTTTACAATTCATAACCAGATAAGAAATATTGAATCAGAGGCATGCGAAATGGGTTGAGTTTATGTAGAATTTTACTTTTGTCATAAAACATATTGTTGGGAATGCTAACAAGGTTTTTGATGCATTAAGCAAGAGATGTTTGATTCTGCAGGAATTTCAGGTGAAGACCTTGAGGTTTGAACACCTTAAGGACATGTATTATGATGATATAGATTTCAAGGAAGCATATGAAGCATGTGAAAATCCTATGCTGAGAGACATAAGCCGGTGGATAGAGTATATGATTCAAGAGGGATTTTTGTTCAAGGGAAATCAGTTGTGCATACCAAAATGCTCAATAAGGGATAACCTTTTGAAGGAAAAACATAGTGGAGGATTGGTTGGACATTTTGGCCATGATAAGACATTTGCACAGTTGAGCAATTCATATTATTGGCCAGGTATTAGAACAGATGTGATAAAAATCGTGAAAAAATGTAGAATCTGCCAACATGCAAAAGGTAAAAGACATAACACTGGATTGTATCAACCATTGCCCATACCAGAGAGGCCTTGGGATGCAATAAGCATGGATTTTGTGTTGGGACTACCAAGAACACAAAGAGGATATGATTCCATATTTGTGGTGGTGGATAGATTTTCAAAGATGACACACTTTATCCCATGCCAGAAGACCAGTGATGCAACACATGTTGCGAATCTGTTCTTTAAGGAAGTTGTGAGACTTCACGGCCTACCCAAAAGCATTTTCTCGGATAGAGACATGAAATTTGTTGGTCATTTTTGGAGAACATTGTGGAAGAATTTAGGGACATATTTGTCCTTCAACTCAACGTATCACCCTCAAACAGATGGACAGACTGAGGTGGTAAAAAAAAATTTGGAAAACTTATTGAGGAGTCTGGTCACCGAGCATCATAATTAGTGGGATCAGATTTTGCCACAAGCAGAATTTGCATACAATGTCTCACCAAACAAGAGCACTGGAAAGATCCCATTCCAAATATTGTATGGAATGCAACCCAGGGGAGTATCTGAGTTGAGAGACTTGGAAAAGAGTGAGATCAGGAGTGCTGGAGCAAAATATTTTGCTACAGAAATGCAGAAGCTCCATAGCCATATCAAAGGACAGTTGTAGAATTCTAACCAAGAGTACAAGAGTAGAGATGATAAACACTACAGAGAGATTCAATTTGAAGTGGAAGATCGGGTTCTGGCACATCTCAGGAAAGAAAGGTTCCCTAGGGGAACATATAACAAGTTAAAGATGAAGAAGATAGGTCCATGTAATATCTTGAGGAAGTTTGATGCAAACGCCTATGAGATTGAGCTACCAGATGATGTGGGCATATCGCCCATATTCAATGTTTCAGACCTGTATCCTTATAGGAAAGATGACACAGAAGGATGAAAATATCAAGAGGAGGTCCAGTGGGAAAAATAAATGATTGTAGCAGAAAAACCACAGATGGAGAAGATCGTTGATCAGAGGATCGACAAAAAGACCAGGAGGAGACCTATTTTGAATATTTGGTCAAGTGGAAGGGACACCTAATAGAATATGCCAGTTGGGAAAATGAAGTTGCTATTCAGAAGCATGACAAATCGGTGCAGGAGCTCATGGACATCAGTCCATGAATTTTTTTCAAGGGGAGTATGATGCAGGAGCATCGTTGGTAAGCACACGGAGAAAAACTTCTCAGCTTATGGGAATCTGTGAGGAATCTCAACGCCGACAGTTAGGGTAGATATTTTGAAGCATGCTTTAACTCAGTGCCAGAAAAATATTTTGAGGCATGCCTAAACGATCGCGAGCGAAGTGGGAGTTTCCACTCCTACTTTGGACTGTGACTAGACTAGGATAGCCATCAGGATAGGTTTTGATGTAGACAAGTAGTCAAGGGGGAATCTATTGGCCCTTGACCAAGTTTTGAGGATCCTTGGTCATGTTTGACCTACTTTTGGGACTTTGACGGGCTGTCGAAGGCGGAGCGCAAGTCGAAGTTGATATCGCACGATCTCGGCCCCTTTTTAGGGTTTTTTTGGTTTTGGGCTATGTAACAGGTATGGGAATGTCGGCCCATGAGTTTACCCATGTTTAGGCCATTTTTGTAATTTATAAATAGAAGTCTAGGGAGGTAAGAAAGGAGAGGGTCTTTTGGTACCTAGCTAAGTGCTAAGTGTTAAGTGCAAGTGTGGATTGTAGATGCTTCGTGCATACTGTGTGAGACTTGTAGAGCTAAGTGAAAATGATTATAAGAGACTGTGGAAAGGATTTATGTCGTAACTCGGGGAAGGAGGATCTAGCAAAGTGAGTGCAGATCTCATGTAAAGACCATATTTGAATTAACGTTTAAATTTCTACCAAATTACTGTAATTTCTGTAATTTCTATAAGCTTTTCAAAGAAGTAAACTTTTCAAAATTTTCAAATTATCTCAACACTTACGCAAGTAGAATTTGGAAATAAGTAATAAATCTAAGTAAACAATCCATGAATTTGAATTTACATACCTCACTCTGATGCTATCCGCAGCAGCTTGCTCCCTTCTCGTAGAATTTGATGCTGCTCCTTAGGACACCCCAAAACCAGCCACCCTGCTGACTAGTAACGCCTAGCCCTAGGACATCAATGGATGTCCTAGCCCTCCGAGACCAAAACCTCCTCAGCCCCCCGGTGCACTGTAAATTCCACTGTAAACTCACTCTGTCCCAATGCTCCAAGTTCTTCCCTCTCGTAGAATGAATAATGCCCTTCCATAATCCTTCTCCACTTCCCTTATTCCTCCTTCACCGCCCTTCCTCCATTAACTCCCCCCACCAAATACCTTATCCCTTTATTAATGCCTTATCCATTCATTTATTACTTAACTTAATGTATTGGTTACGTTATCCCTTGTGGGATACGTAACCCAATTAAACATTATATTTTATTATCCACCCATTTGTTTAATACTTAATTAATCAATTAATTAATTAATAATCAAATTATTCATTAACCCTTAATTAAAGAGTTATTCATACTTAAACTAATCATAATCTAAAATAATTAATTAATAACAGATAATTAGTTAAGGTTATTTAATAATTAATTATAGTTTAGCTAATTTTTAGGATTATTTATTAAATTAATCATCTTAATAATTAAGGGTCATTACAT
>SNQJ01S0006482.1:173371-193879 GCA_010110895.2 Picea sitchensis
GATGAGGGATTTTGGTTAAGGTACATGTTGGGTACATGGTTGAGACAAGTAGTTGATGAGTTGGCACATACATGAGGTGTATAGTTGATGATGTTGGTACATATTGATGAGTCATAGTTGATGAGTAGTTGACACATGATTGGCATATGGTTGGATTCACTTGTTTATGGTGCAGGTTGATTACAGATTGTTTGGTACAGGTTGGTGCATGTTGATTCACTTGTTTATGGTACAAGTTGATTACAGGTTGAGGTACAGGTTGATGCATGGTTCAGGTTTATTGGTATAGATTTGCAGTGGTATATCTCATAGTGATAGTCTGACAGTGGTTCCATCATTCTACTTCTACTTCAGGGCGGTTGGATGGGGCAGGGACAAGTGGTTGTAGCCACCTTCTGGTTGTAGCCGAAGAACATAGGGGGTTGTATCCTCCTTCTGGTTGTAGCCAGAGAATAGAGGACTTGGAGCGTCCTTTAGGTTGTAGGTTGAGAAACAAGGGGGTTGGAGCCTCCTTCCAGTTGCAGTTGGAAAACAAAGGAAGTTGGTGCTTCCAATGGATGTAATTCTTCAAGACATATAAGAAAAATCATTCTGTGGTTTTCTCCTGCTTTGGGTTTCCACGTAAAACACGGGTGTACTGTGTATGTGTATGATTGTTCATTTGTTCATTGCTTATTTACTCTGCAGTTATTGGATGATAATGCTACATTGATATAACACTTGGATTATATGGTTAAAAAGGATTAAATTTCTCTATTACTGATTCACCCCCCCCTCTCAGTAATCCAACAATCCACCTCCTTATAGGGCTCCAGTGCATCTGGTCAATAATCTCCATGTTGGGACTCTCAGGATTCACAATTATGAACAAAGTTTAGCACCTACCAATGCGTCTCAAGCATATAGGCACTAATTCATGGAAGGAATATATCAATGGTCACTACAACCAACAACCATGGTTGCCTACCTCCAACAATTTTTTTTTCTTTTATTTTCCCCCAAACCAATATCAAGAATGAATGAGCAAAGTGAATGTAAGAATGAACAAAGTGAACTTCTCAACAACCCATAAGAGGTGTCTATATATTTACATGAAATCAAGAACCACATGGCCTTCCCCCAAGAAGCTCATGTAACTACTATTCTTCATTAAAACCAAAATGGGTAAATAAAATATAAAATAAATACTTAGCCCCTTAAGCCCCCTCTCTCATGGAATCATAGCCCCCTATAACTCTTGTCCTTGTATGTCTTGTAGCCAGCAATGTGTTTTATTATTAATAATAACCAAAGCATTACATTTCCTAGACACTCCAGCCTCTTTTAATTGTTTGGGCACTCCAACCTTTCATAAAATAAACAAAATACATTATTTAATATGGAAACTCAAAACCGAGGTATTACAAAAAGTAACAACCAATTATAATATCCTTCAAATATCAATATAAATTTTAGAGAAATATTTATCTTGATGATATATCATCATGTAAAATCACATTTTTGACATATATTACATTCATTTTGACCTTTAATAACAAGTGTTTCAACCTTACTTTCAACATTTCTAATTACCTATGTATCAATTAATATTTTGGAAATAATTTTAACTTCATAATTAACATAAATATCGACCATTATCTTAAAGATTACATTTTATCCGATATTTGCTATCAAAATTAGGCGGAAATATTTACTCCAAACACTTGAACAAAAATAACATACAAAAAAAATATTTGACCTAAATCAAGAACTAAAAATTACTTTTAAAACTAAAATAAAAAATATAAACTTATATTAATTCTTATAAACGAAAAAATTACTTTCACAGCTAAGATAAAAAAAAATATGGACTTATATTATAGTTCTTATAAATGAAAATTGATAAAATTTTGTATAGAAAATAGCCCCAAATTGATGGAATTTTGTATAGAAAATAACCCCAATTTTTTTTTCAAACTCTCCTCTAGTTGGGCGTAGGATAGTTAAATGTAAAGAATCAAATTTATAAAAGGAATTGCGTGTCCCTTTGTAAAAAGTTTAGAGCCCCATTTACAAGTTAGAGGTTGGTTAAAAACACACAAACAAAATATTGATAATTACAGGTTGAATGTGTATTTTTGTTTTCATTTAGCAGACTGGCTCTGGCTAATATTTCCATCCTTGGTACTCCATAGAATTCGTTAAGTGGTATTCAACTTTCTTTGGGCTGGGAAAAAAAAAAGGGTTTCCACCTTTGCAACTAGCATCTTATTGCACGTCCAAAGAAGTATGGGCGATGCGGGTTGAGGAATCTGTTCAGTTTCAGCAAAGCCATGGCGACGAACACACTTTGGAGGGCATTGATGTTGGATGGTCTGTGGCATTGAGTCTTAAAAGACAAATATTTTCCTTATGTTTTAGTGGCGCGACGGCTTCGTACGATTCTTGAGGTTGGAGAAAAAAGATCTCAGACTTGGAAGTATCTTCTTAATTCATTACACATTTTGTTGCATTGGCTTGCGTGGTACCCGAGGTCGAGATAATCCATTTTGATTGGAAAAGACCGTATTTTGGGGATGGGGGATGCGGCCATACTGTCTGGAGATCTGATAACAACTCTAAATCAGAAAGGAGTGTTTTACTTATATCAGGCTCAAAAAGTGCCTCGTCTGGGACTGATTTGTTCCAACTGGATCACAAGTGTTGAACTGGACTTAGCAGGGCCTTTAGCAACTGAATGGGAGGATTTTCGATGTGTTATCATAAACAAATGGTGTACAATTGATGATGAGGCCGGACGAACTAAAGTGGACAAGTGGCGATTCTTCTAGAAGGATTTCAGTCAAAAATATTTATGAGGCTACTGAAAATAAGAAACAAAACTATGTGATTGGAGGATGGAGGAAATTTCTAAGGTCTTGGGACTACCCATTAAAACTAAAACTCTTTACCTGGCTAGTGGCAGAGAACAAAATTCTCACATGGGAGAACATGCAACATAGAGGTTTTATGGGCCCAAGTTGTTGTATTCTATGTAAGGAAAATAAGGAAACAACGTTTCATTTGTTTGTTGAGTGTCCATTTACGGGTGCACTCTGGGAAAGAGTTAAAAATTCCATAAACTATCTAGGGGCATGGACTGGTAATACCATATCAGAGTGCTTTAAAAATTTGGAAACTGCAAAATCCTGCCCATCCCACTCTTCCGATTTTTATATGTTGGTATATATGGCTCGAAAGGAACCATGCAATCTTTGAAGATGGTTCTCTATCCATTCAAAAGGTGGTTTTTATGTCCTTATTAGTCATGGGCGATTACAAATCACTGATAAAAGCTACGACTATGAGGAGGGTTCCATGGCGGCCTGCGGTGGGTGGCACGACTGGATGGTTTGATGGGGTGGCTCTTGCATCAGGTCAAAACAGTGGGGCTGGAGGGGTGTTACAGATCAACAAGCAAAAAAAATTTAAATGGACCATTAACTGCGGTTCTGGCAAAAATACTAGAGTAGAGTTGTTGGGAGCATGGGCACATCTTACTTTGGCTTCTCGGCTTGCTATTTCAGAGCTATTTGTTTAGGGGGACTCAAATATTGTCATTGAATGGTTGCGGGGAAAGGGTCACCTTCAGGTGGTCTCTCTAGAGTGTTGGAAGGACAAACTTAATGATCTTATAAAGCTCTTCCATAATATTACTTTCATGCATGTGTACCGAGAAGAAAGTTCAAAAGCGGTTAGCCTATCAAAACAGGTGCTTTTTAAGGCTCCTGAGAAAATTGAATATTATCAATGTGAAGGGGACCATGAGGGTACACATATGTTGTTAGAACTTTTCTAGAAGTATTGATGTATGATCAATACTTTTTTTCGGAGTCTAGTTGGGAGGAACATTGGAGTCATATGTTTTTAGGGGTTCTTTGATAGGAGTATATCGATGATACTTTTTGTATGGGGATCCTAGCTCGGGCTGGGGTTTTATATGTGATTTGTATGCTAGTGGTGGGATGTATCCTTGGGCACATTTTGGTACACCTTCCGGATGTATTGGGGCTTTTTGGTTGAAGGTTATTATGTAAAAGATCAAATTATATTTCAATATGAATATAAAGCGAAATTTTTTGTGGAAAAAAAGTTTTTCAAGTGTAATTTTAATATATTTTTAATTTTTATGACATAATTTATGAAAAAATAATTATTAATTAGTATGAATAGGATATGAAATGGTTAGTTTAGTGAGTTAATTTGGGTAGTCGAGTGTTTTAAGATTTATATAATAAACTTAGAGATGGATCCTTTAGACTAGTTGTTTTTGTTGTATACCTCACTTAATATTCTTAGGTTAAATATTGTAATCAATGTTGATGAGTTTACACTATATTTAATTTTTATGACATAATTTATGAAAAAATAATTATTAATTAGTATGAATAGGATATAAAATGGTTAGTTTAGTGAGTTAATGTAGGTAGTTGAGTGTTTTAAGCTTTATATAATAAACTTGGAGATCGATCTTTTAGACTAGTACGCAAAGGTTTCCCCACAAGTCTACGGAGGTATACATACCCTACCCCCTTATGGATTTGAACTTGTGACCTCTTAAGAGGAAGCACACGTTCTTAACCATTAGGCCCACTGAGGTTACATAATAATAATCTATTTTTAAGGTGACGACACACCAAATTAGTGTAAAGAGAGAGAGAGATTCATTACAAAGGCTTCCCATGTTCATTCTTTGTACACAGTTTTATTTTTTATGACCTGGTACTAGGATTTTCTTAAAATATGCTTGAATATATTTGATGTTGGGTTATGGAAATCATTTTAATCTAAAAAGTAAATGGTTTTTTTTTTTTTTGTCGTACTTGCTTAAAACTATAGGGTTGACACTAGAACAATTTAAAATCATTTTAACATAAGAGGTTTGTGAGCATTTAAGTCCAAATGATTATGTTGATGTTGGAAATCTATCTGTAATTCAAACCTTTATAAAAATATTGAAAGAGATTTAAGGATATTTATAATTGTAAAAACATTGTTTTTTAGATGACTCCAAATAAAAGAATGTGTATAATGATGAAAAAAAACTATATTATTATAAAGTCTTATTAAAAAAAATTCTAAAACCTTACGAAGAAATTCAAGAGATCCACATTTATGAATAACATCCCTAATAAATTCATATACATTAGAAGGTTTAAAAATATACACATTAAATGTATTTATTTAAAAAATAAAATTTAAATTAAAACCTTAAAACAATTGGTATATACGTTTTATATATATGAATAATTGAGGAATGGATCAATTTTCAATGGACAAACTAATATTTTGAACTTCAGGCAACTAAGAAAAATATGTAACATATTAAATAATTTTTTAATCAACTTAGAAAATGGCATAAAGGATCAAATCTTTTTCGATATCAGGTTTGCCATTTAAAATTATTGAAGAAAGTGAAAGGGCGGAGATGACATAAAAGGGAAGGACTAGAATATAAAACAAATAAGCTTTGACATGTCTATTTCGAGTATTCAAATGTCATAGGGTGGGGCCACACACATCAATTCACATCCCCTTAAGTACATACTTTACAATTTTCTTAGAAACAAATTATCCACCATAGTTCTTAATCAATGTATTTGGCACCCACTTGGTGTTATTTTAACATCAACAACTTCATCCCTTCTAAGCAATTATTAGATCACAAATCATTCACCAAAATCAGATTCTTTATATCATATAATATATTTCAATATCCTCTAGTCTATGAATCAATTTTGTCTATGTTAGGTGGTGGGGCTGATTTAAAGTAATTTTTAATTACATAATAGAAGCAACATAACCTTAGTAGTTTTATCATTACCATATAAGAAAATCACAATGGATGTGCAAATGACAATGCAATGGGTTAATGGGCTAAGAAAGCAAAAAATTGTGTGACTCATAATTTTCAATCATGATAATGTTAAGAGATATACTTTGGTATATATGATTTAATTAATTTAATATTAATGTTCATGAATGACTAAATTGAATTTATAAGACTTATTTAATGAAACATAAAAAATAAAAATAAAAGTACTTAAAGTAACTTTACATATATATTTACATATATAATTGAAAAAACATATTAAATAGAATAATAAATTATTTTTTCTTGACCAAAGAGTTTTATGTTGATATTTCAGAGACCTCAAATGTGTGAAATCCTAAAGTAAAATGATACATTGACAGTATCAAAGGCCAAAGGAGAATGTGACACATTAACAATATCAAAGGCTAAGGGAGAATGTGACACATTGGGTCACAATATCAAAGGCCAAGGGAAAATGTGACACATTTACGCTTATCAAGTCAAAAGTTCATACATTCTATTTCACAATTGTTGACTTTTATGAAGAAAATATACTTATCCACAATGATCTGAAACGAGAACAATTGTTCATTCAAAAACATTGTGAGAAGATGATATCCTTGTAGAATTTAATTATGAACTTTATAGTGAAGTTGTTGTTTTGAAGGTTAATCATGTCATTGACTTTGATGAAAAAAATATACTTATCCAAAATGATGTGAACAAGAAAAATTGTTTATTCAAAAACATTGTGAGAAGATAATATCCTTGTAGAATGTTAATTATGAACTTTATAGTAAAGTTGCTTCCTTGAAGATTAATCGTCTCATTTAGTAGGATATTATTGCTCAACTTCAAGACAAAATTGCCTCCTTGCTCATCTCATTTTCATAATGAAGTTATTACTTCACATCACAATACTTCCTATGTTGATGAAGAAAACTTTTCACTCTAGGAAACTAATACCCAATGCCAAGATAAGATCAATTTATTGCAAGTCTTTGTTACCCAACTTTGTGAGTAGGTTGTTTCTTTGTAGTGACAATGTCTATCTTTTTTATAAGTATCAAGACTTGAATCATGAGTATGATCTAGTCCACTCTATGTTAAATAAGAAGGATGAATCCATCTAGTATCTAGCAATAATGTTTCAATTAAGACCTAGTACAAAAAGTTAGTGATTTGAAAACGGCTAAATATACTTTAAAGGCTTGTCTTAGAAAATTAGAAATATCAGTGTCTTCTATTTTTTAGTAGTACAATAATCATGTTAAGAGATAGATGTGTAGTATTATTGAGTTTGAAGAAAACTTCCTAGATAAATCAGAGGAGCATGAATCACTCTTCACTATTATTTGGAGAAAGATGTTCCCCATATTTTAAGAAAAAATCTCTCCTTTATGGATACATCTATTTTTTATTATATTGTTGCATCAATCTTATCCTCTTATTATTGATTTTGAAATACAAGATAATTAATAAGTTTTGACATGTTTGATGCCACTTCTTCTCATGCATTGTTTGATATTCATGATTAGTATTCTTATGAGTTTCAAAAGCTTACGGATTTATTTTGAATTTCTTTTCCATATAGGTTATACTAGCGATGGACTTGGTACAAACATGGATATGGAGTTGTCACTCCTATTGTGCATGAAATGATTAGTGCAAGCAAGCCTTCGATATTGGAACTGCACCATTAGATGCAAGTCCCCCTCATCTGTCAATCACTTTTGTTTCATAATGACCATAACTTGCACTGTATAATGGTTTGTCTACTACAAATATCTCAAGACTTGAATACAATATTAATTCATAGGAACCAAATCTTGCACCTTATTTTCAACCAATACCAGATTATTCACTATCCACATCACAATTGTATAGACATCCTAATCATTGTGACTGGAGGCATTCTCAATCTTGAAATTCTTATCTATGTGTTAGCAAATCTTCTTGCAAATATTTAGTTAAAAAGAATAAATGACAAAATTGTAGATTGATACTAACTATTAATAATTATTGTGGTTGGATTGACAATTGATTGTGGCATCCTTTGAGCCCATGTTTAAGGATTGAACTTTGTCATCCAATGTACTACCATATCGTCCTCATAGTTCTCTTAACTCAGTGACCCTAGCAACAATGTATGCACTTTATGTTTTTGATGGAAACCTTTATTTGTTTCTTCTAGTTTGCATGTATGCATTTTATATTAGGAAGACTATATTGTTGCATGTAGTCTTTAGATCACTTGTTGAGTCATTTTACCATATTGAGCACATTATTACTTTCTTGGCTTGCTTGCTTGGAGTAATCTTATTGATCTTCAACACTCTTGCATTACTAACTTATTCGTCATCATTTTCATCTTGAGTGTGATATTTTCCATCTTCTATAACATTTGGTTATTTTTCTAAAGGAATCTCCATTAAGATCTTGTTTACACCTTGTCATACTCAGGATCTAAACCCTATACCCATTTATATGTGATTTGTCCTCATTATTTGTGTTAAGGGTTGGTTATAACTTATCTAAACCTTATAACTATTTATATGAGATTGTGTCTCATTACTTGAGTTTTGGATTTAGATGAAGAGGATAACAACTCTCCCATGTATCACTCAAACTAGACCCAATTGACACGCATCTCTTTTTATTTGCATAAACAAGAGTTTGTCTCCTTGCTCAAGTTTTGGATTTAAATGAGGGGGATAACAACTCACATCTCTTTTTATTTGCATAAACAAGAGTTTGTCTCCTTGCTCAAGTTTTGGATTTAAATGAGGGGGATAAAAACTCTCTTATGTATCACTCAAACTAGACCACATTGACATGCGTATATTTTTATTTGCATAAACAATATTTTATCTCCTTGCTTGAGTTTTGGATTTTGCATATAGGTTACACTTGTGATGGACTTGGTACAAGCATGGATATGGATTTGACACTCCTATTATGCTTGGGATGATCAGTGAAAGCAAGCCTTCGATATTGGAACTGCACCACTAGATGCAAGTCCCCTTACTCTATCAATCAATTTTGTTTCACAAGGACCATATCTTGCGCTGTCCACTGTTTTTTTGTCTACAAATATGTTAAGACTCGAATCCAATACTAATTACTAGGGACCAAATACTTCACCTTCTTTTCAACCAATACCATATTATTCACCATCTATATCTCAGTTGTATATGCATCATAACTATTGTGATCGGAGGCATTTTAAATCTTGAAATTATTATTTGTGTGTTAGCAAATCTTCTTGCAAATATTTAATTAAAAAACATAAATGACAAAACTATGGATTGGTATCGACTATTAACAATTATTGTGGTTGGATTGACAATTGGTCGTGGCATCATTTGAGCTCATGTTTAAGGATTGACTTTTGTTATACAATGTACAACCATATAGTCCCCATTGCTCTCTTGACTCAGTGACCCTAGTAACAGTGTATAGACTTTATGATTTTGATGACAACCTTTATTTGTTTCTTCTAGTTGGCATGTATGCACTTTATATTAGGAAGACTATATTATTGCATGTAGTCTTTAGAGCACTAATTGAGCCTTTTTACCATTTTGTGCACATAGTTATGTTCTTGGCTTATTTGTTTGGAGTAATCTCATTGATCTTGAACACTTTTGCTTTACTAACATCTTCTTTAAATCACTTTCATTTGGAGTGTGTTAGTTTCCATCTTCTATGTCATTTGGTTATTATTCGAAAGGACTCTTTGACATTAAGATTTTGTTTACTTTCCATCTTCTATGTCATTTGGTTATTATTCTAAAGGAATCTTGGCATTTAAGTTCTTGTTCACACATGGTCATAGTGAGATCTAAACCCTATATCCATTTATATGAGATTTTTCCTCATTATTTGCATCAGGGGTTGGTTATAATTAATCTAAACTATTTATAGGATATGAGTATAACAATTCTCGTGTCTCAGTTGACACGAGTCTCTTTTTGTTTGCATAAACAAGATTAGATTTTGTCTCTTTGCTCGAGTTTTGGATTTAAATGAGGATAACGACTTTGGGTATCACTCAAACTAGACCCAATTGACATGTATGTCTCTTTTTATTTGCATAAACAAGATTAAATTTTGTATCTTTGCTTGAGTTTTGGATTTAAATGAGGATAACGACTCTAGGTATCAGTGAAACTATACCCAATTAACATGTGTCTCTTTTATGATTTTATCTCCTTGCAAGGATTCTGACTTAAATGAGGAGGATATCAACTCTCTTGTGTATCACTCAAACTAGACTCAATTGACATGTGTCTCTTTTTATTTGCATAAACAAGATTTCGTCTCCTTGCTTTTGGATTTAAATGAAGAGGATAACAACTCTCCTAGACCAAGTTGACATGTCTCTTCTTTTATATACATAAACAAGATTTTGACTCCTTGTTGAGTTTTGGATTTAAACGATGAAGATAACAACTCACTCTCATGTATATCACTCAAACTAAACGAGCATTTATTTTTATTTATATAAATAAAATTTTATTTTCTTGCTAGAGTTTGTAATATCACTCAAACTAAACCCAATTGACATGTGTCTCTTCTAAAAAAACAAGTAAATAAGGCGAGTGAAACAAACTCAATCACCACATTTAACTGTGGTTATATCCGCGACATGATCACGTAGAGACTAATGATGGATTGCGGACTAATCCATCTAATAAACATAAACTGCCATGAGCAAGTAGTTGAGAAAAAGACAGGGAGGCTTTCGATTTATTTGCCGTTGAAGGATTTAATCTTTTAAAAAATCTTATGCGGTGCAGGGGAATACTTTCCTAGTTTAATGGAAACGGGCCCAACGTATATTTTATTTAAAAGCGTGCCGTACGTTTGCGCTTGGGCCACATTTCTTTTCTGATGCTTGTGCCTGCCGAGATCTAGCTACGCCACTAGATTAGTAGAGCATATTTGTATTTATTATTTCATGTGGGAGGAAACAGGTCTGGTCCCTCCAAATTGCAGGAATCCTTTGGACCCTTACAATCCCAGATATTCAGTCGGTAAAAACCGGCCAATCAGTGGAGATGCTGAATTTTACTGCCCCGTTTGACCGGCGTACGTGCGCCTCTATATTTTTTTCATAACCAGTGGAGAATCTCTCGCCGCGTTTCACTTTCACAATAATTTACACTCTAATAATTCGGTATACGGAGGACAAGGGGTGGGCCCATCCATGACCCACTTGTCTCGTACGACCCAATGGAAGACGGCAGACGTGGAACGAGCTGGAAGGCGTCGGGCCGCTGACGTTGAACTTTTTGCCAAATGTCAGGTGAAGGCGGGGTCTGGTTAGGAGATTCTTCCGTGCAGACAATCGCTGTGCTGACGTGACGGTACTGGGTCATTGAGTGTGTGGGGCCCGCGAAAGGGGATGGATGGTTCCTGTTGGAGGAGATATTATTGTGGGGGGAGGGGGGGTTCTCTTTTGTTGCTTTAGTGGCGTAACGTTATTTCACTGCATTAACGGAATCCTTCACGGAAAGTAAGGGGCATGACGACACCGGCGAACAGTTGGCAGTTCGTGCGGATAACAGTAACAGTAACGGCGGATGAGGAACCAAATGAAGCGAAATTAAGGGAAATGAAATGAAATGAGACGTTGCGATCGTCGATAAGAAGGGGGCCGTTTGCAGGGGAAGCAAGAGGGAGTGGAGGCAGTGATTCTTGAAAGGAAAGAAGGTCGAGGTCGCCGGATCGAATCTCGATCCATATGGGCGAGGGCAAGTATGGTATCCAGGCAAGGCCCAATGCGTTCATAGCCTGGCTCTGGAAGCGATCTGGCCTGAGGATTCGTGGAGTTTCCTGAAAATATTTTCTTGTAATTGCAAAATCCCGAATCTGCATGGCCCTAGTTAGGTATTCGGCCAAGCGGCGTGTAGTCTTTGAATGTTGTGCAGGTTTTTCTGTATTGGAAGATAATCGATCAGCTCCTCTGCTTTCTTTTCTCTGGCTTCCTGTCTTTTCATCGTCTGTGATCATCTTTAGCTAATTAACTTTGCTTCAAATATAACCCGGCAGTAGTTCTTGTGGTTAGGGTTGGTAAATATTTTGTTTAAATATGATGACCAGAGTGCCGAGCATGAACCCCGACGCTTTCCTCATGGCTGGAAGTCTCAATAATGTTTCCAAAGACCGCCGTCTGATGGCCGCCGGGGCAAGCCGTATGGAGAAGCTTTTGGGATTCGCCCCGCAGAATTTAAATTCTAATTCTGCTGCCTCCGATGCAGGCGATTTGAACGAGCTTAAGGAGGAGGATGTCTGGGGAATTTGGCCAGACGCGGGATCGAACCCCGCGCAGTACGAAACGAAGAAGGAAGAGAATTTCCAGTTCCGTCACAAGACGGACTCCGCCAACGGCGGGGGCGGCATTGGGGGCGCCGTTGAGCCGGGCAGGTCGCTGCAGAGCGGCAGCAGTAGGCGGTGGAAGGAAAACGGCGGACTCTCCATTGCCTTTGAGGAATGCAACCGATCGCGCCTCTCGCCTCTCACACGAAGCTCCGCCGTCTTCAGCGTGACCCCGGCGAACCGAATCTCTGTGAGGATGATACCCTCGGCGGACCAGAACGGCAATACCAGCGGCAGCAGCAGTAACATGATGATGATGCACCACCAGTCGGCTCCCGTGAACGTCCCTGATTGGAGCAAGATCCTCGGAGTCGGGATGGACCGCCTGAAAGAAAACAATCCCAACCTCTTTTTCTCCGCCGCCGCCGACGAGGATGAGGACGGCGGCGACATGCTCCCCCCGCATGAGTATCTCGCCCGCGAGCAGGCCCGAAGCCAGATGACGACCACCTCTGTGTTCGAAGGCGTCGGAAGGACTCTCAAAGGGAGGGATATGAGCCGGGTTCGAAACGCAGTATGGAGGCAAACAGGCTTTCTTGGATAATGGCTGAACCAGGAAAAAGCTCTACTGCTCGATTCCTGAGCTCTTTTCTTTGGCATTGGTTTCCGATCTTGTGTTGTTGTTAGCAGAGTGATTAATGGATTAATTAATTACTTGCCGAGTAAGCCCTTATATGCAGTACAGGCGCGGCATTAGCTAGCTTATATTTATACAACTTCTATGCATGGAGTGTGGTTAATTTATCCAATTAAGGATCAGTTTCCCCATAAATTTAACTTGTCCCAGAAGAGGCATCGTGAGTTCGAAACACCTCCGTTGGATATTGAAAGTACATTCTGTAAATAAATATCAATGTCCGTTAATTTGGCCCGGCGTATTAATTAATTTCAGAGAAAAATGAACATGATCAGCGAAATCTTATTTAGATTTTTAGCTTAATAAATATTGGATTCCTAGAGGCCAGAGTACAGCCGTGCTGCAGCTCGTCTTATTATCTAGATGGTAAATCTGTTGAACAGGGCAATCATAAAATGGGGTACTTTGCAATTAATTTATCATCATTAAAGGGTAAAATCTCGAATTTAATGAAACGATTAAGTTTGCAGCTTCTCGATCTGGTGAAGCATTTAATTTTTTTACGGAATTACTAAAGCAACTTTCGGAGTTTATCCAATTTCACAGCGAAGAAGGTTCAAGTCTGCGTATACTGGCCCCATAAAACTTTCTACAGTGGTAACATTACCCCACTGTTTCACATCAGTGCTGTCCTTGTTCTTGAGGTTGCTTTTTGAAAAAGTTTAATGCAGCTGTTTGTTTTGATGTGGAGTAATAAAGGGAAAGGGATTCACGTCATGCTTTTGAAACCTCTCTTTTAAATAATAAAAAGCTTTCTAACTAGTTATCAAAGTTATTTTTTCCTTTTCAAAAGAGACACTTTTTTTTTATATATTTAAAAGCCTATGCTTTATGAAACCCTTATATTCAAATTTTTCCCATTTAAAAAGAAGGGCTTTTAATATATTTAAAAATAAGCTTTTGAAAACCCTCTATTCACTACTTGTCATATATTTAAAAATAAGCTTTTGAAACCCCTCTATTCACTACTGTTATTTTTTTCCTTTTAAAAAGAGACTTTTTTATAAATTTATTTAAAAAGAGCGACTTTTCTATTTATTTAAAAATAGGCTTTATGAAAGTTGAAGAAACTTTATTTCAATTTCAAAATGGATGAAGGAATTTGATTTTTCAATGTTAATGTGGTTGGTGTCACTATTTCTAAAATTTGAATTATTCATTAAATAAATTAAATAATGAAATTTGGGCCATGTATATTTATGAGTTTTATTATTTATTTATTTTAAAGAACTTTAAAGAGTTAGTTGAAAATGGTGTTTTAAGTTTCTTTTGAAGTGTCATATCAAGTAGAAAAGTTTATTATTATTATACAAGATATAAGTTGTGCTCTATAAGAATCACATGAACATTGTATTTTTTCTTCATTTTTACTTTCAAAGGTTTTTAAGAAAAATGTCAATTGATTTTACAATGAAGGACTTCTTCAAAAGTAAGGGTAATAAACATTTTTGAATTAGAGCTATCTAATCTATGTGGTCATTTCAACCTATCGGTAGAGTTCTTTGTTTGAATACTCTATATAGTGGTAGAGTTCTTTGTTTGCATATTCTATATAGTGGTAGAGTTCTTTGTTTGTTTGAATACTCTATATAGTGGTAGAGTTCTTTGTTTGAATACTCTATATAGTGGTAGAGCTCTTTGTTTGAATACTCTATATAGTGGACCCAGGTTCCATTTGCACAATCAAGGTCAAAGGTCCATCCCTTTTCACATAAGGGGGGGCCTTGTTTTGGCACAGGGCTTAAAGCAAACTATGAGTTTAGTAGGTTCCCCTTTCTACCATGAAAAATCTTGGCCTCAAGACATGTATCCATCAAATGTCTAATGTGTTGAAAAACCTCGCATCGGAGTGTTGTATTTTCGTAATCCATTCCAAGGTAATCTTAACCAAGAGATTGTGACTTAATTAAAGTTGTACCGACACACGTAAAAATGCCTTTTTGTACTTGGTTGATGTTCAAATACTTCCCTAAGGTATTGCCAACTAGTTTGAACATTGACAAAACCCATATAAAATGAGGAAGAGTTGAGCATGTGCACCCAAAAGGGGGTGGTAGTAAGAGGCATGGTCATTGGATTCAACTTTAGAAGCCAAGGTTCAATGAAAAGGCCATATTGACCCATAAACCATATCTCTGTTTCCAAAACACATATGTGATCCTCAAGGAAGGTTATTAAAAATCATCATAAAAGCTCTTGGACCACAAAGAAAGCCTACATATGTGGTCCATGTAGAGTTGATCAACTTGGATAAAGTGGATGCTCACAAGTAGAGGTTGTAAGGTCATTGAATCTACAAATCAATGCAAGATGGTGATAACCATAAAAAATCTTGTTGATTTTTGATACCATAATATCTTGTTGATTTTTGATACCATAATAACTACTCTTGGAACAAAGCATTGACAAGGAAAGTACACTACAACCTAGAACCCCAATGCATAGACATAACAACAAATGCATATTTGTCTTTTTCAATACCATACCCTCCTATCCAGAAGTAGTCATCCCACTATTTACCATAAAAACGAAAACACTAATGAATGATAAATATCTCATTATTAATCTCCAAATTCTATTTTAAAATTACAATACTATAATCCTTTGAATGTACCAACAAAGTAAGAGACACCTCCCTCCCACTCGCTAGTGATATCACTAGAAAACCCATTACCATCTTAAACTATTTGAACCATTGGCAAATAGTTATAAATAGTTTAAGATTAAACCTGGGAACTATAGACCCAAACCTAAAATGGATATAGAACCAAACATTTGCATTACTAGGTCAATGGTTATACCCAACACCCAAATACCTTCACCATCACCTTCAAATTGTTTCACCTTCAAATAATCACTTAATCAACTTGACCTTCCATAAACATTATACTTGACTATTGCTTTCTAGTCATTGATGGAGCCTTACAACACTCTACAACAACAAAGGATTCCTTTTTCCTGCAATGCTCTATTTTATGTTTCTAATAAAAACAAGTGTTGCATGGTAGCATAGTCCTTGCCAAATAATAAACTAAGTTGCCATGTTGTATATGTCCACTGATTTGTTGTCTTTGTTAGAGGGCTAGTGGCCACAAAACTATGTCATTTATAAAGTCACACATGTGTTGGAATCTGTTGGAAACACGCTCAACAAAGTTTTATATTTGAATTTGACACCCTATCACAAATTATCCTTGCATGTAAAATGTAAGGAGTGAAAGCTGCAGATGCTGCAATAGAGTAGCTTTTATTTAAATGGAATAGAGTAGCTTTTATTTAAATGGAAGTGCCACAATAGAGCATCTTTTATTTAAATGGAATAGAGTAGCTTTTATTTAAATGGAAGTACTGAGCAGGGACAAAAAAACTCGTCATGTACAATGGAGTCTGTATCTATTTGATAGTACTCAACATCTATTACTTGCTTCATCTTTTAAGTTGTGATTTCAAGATGTTTCTTAGCTATGTTTAGATAATATGAAAATAGCAAAAAAAGGATAACTATAAGTTCAGAACTGCATACCAATTCTGCTATGTATCCTTCCACCTTTTTTCATTTCAAATTCAATGCTCTGTGGTTGCTATAGCATATGACAAACAAACAAAGCTATAGTGAGTGTTCAACCATATAGAAGAGATAATGCAAATTAAACAACACTATAAATTTGCTCAGTACAAAGACCGAGTATTTAAGACATATAAATTTTTAACTTATTTTAGTTGTGCATCTTATAAGCGTTTCAGTAACCATTGTATATAGATTTACAATCCTATTCATCATTTAATTTCATCCCCACTCTTCAAAAATCAACGCCAAACAGATCTGAAATGACTTGTTGATGTCTCCCACCTAGAAAACTCACATAGATGGTCTATGGGATAAACAAAAGTGAAAGAATTAGGCATTATGGACTTTTACCACAGGAACGAAACCAACACATAGCACAACTTCTTAAGGTTTCAATTATCTTACAAGATGAAGAAGATATTCTAAGATGTTTCAATTATCTTACAAGATGAAGAAGATATTCTAAAATTGGGCACTGGGGAACTCATCCTGAGACAGATCAGTGAACTATCCATTCAGGTTACAAAGAATCATTTCCACAAGACAAGGTCTAGATGTGAAAATGGTGATGGAAGATGCTTTGGAAGACCCAAAGTCCAACATAAAACTAACAACTATATGTGGTTTTTCCTCAAAGAATAAAATCTTTCCCTGTCATAACCTGCAAAGAATGGATGACAAGGTCCTCGTAGATGCTTGCTCCACAATGAAAACTATGAATTCATTTGGAAAATCCCTTTGCACTTCCATTTTCCAAAGAGCCATGGTATGATGTCCAAGACATGAAAGTAGGAATATGTGATTGGAAGGGGACAGCCTAAAAAATGCACTAAATGTATGGTTTCAGGAACAGAAAGATGATGAGAGCATCCCATTTCCTTTTTTGTATGTTAGTATGGCTGTGACAGAGGTGGGTTCTGTATTCAGTATTGAAATGCAAAGGAAACAAGATTTCTTGTTCAACACTTCAGGGATAACAATACTTTCCTGTTTCTTTGATTCCAATAGTCACACATAAGGATGTTTTGTAAGAGCATTTTCACTTAGGTATTATTTCTAGTTTTTTTTACATTTATTTTGATTTTCAACACTTCCTAGTATTGAAAATTCTTACCTGCAAACTGCAAATAGTAAACAACAAACAATGAATATAAATGAAACCATGGTACTGAAGCTTACTCGTGAATGGCGAATGATAGAAGCACAATTCCAATTGCAGGTGAAAAATCTCAACCATGCAAACTGCAACAACAAGTTCAACTGCGGATGCATGACACCAACCTTGCAAAGTTGAAGAAAACAAGGGTGCAAGATTTCAATCCTACAAAGTGCAAGAACAGGTCGAACTGCGGGTGCATGACTTCAACCTTGTAAGTTGAAGCAAACAATAGCAAGCACCAAGAGGTCCAACAACAACTATAGGACCTCAACTTTGCAAAGTTGAAGCAAACAACAATAAACAACATCCAACGAACCAACGAGCAAGTAGAAACCAATGAACCAGTAATGTCGGTGGAGAACAATATTTCCTAAATTCACTGCATACAAGATTGTATCCAAAAATCAGAGGAAAATGTATTGTGACAGGCTTGTTAAGTAAACATTTAAGGTTGTCAGAACTGTTTAAGGGCCTTGTGCTATGTAAACATTTAAAAAAGAATGCAATGTGGTAGGCATGTTTACGTACTTAATAATAAAAATGTCCATTTAAGTACTTAATAAAAAAATTAATAATAATATAATAAAAATAAAAATAATAAAAATGAGTGCCGATGCTCAAAACTTTGGATATCTAAACATTTAAATAAAAATAATAAAAATTCAAAAAGACCGTAGATGATCAAAACTTTGGATATGTTAACATTTAAAACATTGGGAATAGCGAAGCTGGAAATAAGACTTCGATTCTATTCTCCAATGAGATCATGACATATAAGTTAAAAAATTATGTTTTTAGTTCTTTAGTTCGAACAATAGAGATTATGCAAAAATTTATAGTCAAAGGACAAACTAATATGAAGTCAACGAATTATCAATCACTATAATCCCTCTACGCCTTCGGCATGGACTAATAAGAAACACGTTTATCTATTTTATATTTCTAATAAAAATAAGAAACACATTAGAAACACCCTCATATCTGAACTCTCCAAGATACAAAGTTCTAATAGTATCCTACTATGCAAATCATTATGTTCTCTTAGTTTTCATGACTCTAAAATAAAACAGTTGGTCATTTTCCCTTTTATGTGATGAAGATAACATGGTATATTTTATTTACTCCATGTTAATTTTGGACTTGACTATATGTATATTCATATTCTCTATTAATAATGTCTTAGGAAGAGGACACATGAGTTTTGGAAGTATTCCTTTCATGATGGGTGTGCCATGTGGGAGAGATTCCTTTATAGCCAAATGACATGTTCCTTACATTTATGTCACTTGGCATCTTCTACTTGCGGTCAATATAATTTTTTTTTATAGATTCTATGACAATTATGATAGATTTCTCTTACACGATGATGATAACTTTATAACCAATTCCTTACATAGTGAATGACATATTCCTTTTGTGGAAGAATGTGTAAAAGTTATCATTTGTGGTTAAGTTTTGTAATTTCCTTTCATTCTTGTCAAGTTTGACAAGATGAGTGAGGGAACATTAGTTAGAGTTGGTTCTCTCTCTCTCTCTCTCTCTATATATATATATATATATATATATATAAGCTATCATTTGTGGTTAAGTTTTGTAATTGTTTTTCATTCTTGTCAAGTTTGACAAGATAAGCGAGGGGACATTAGTTAGAGTTATATATATATATATATATGAGGTGTGTGAACATATAGTGAGAGTATGAAGGCTTGAGAGAAGTCGTTGTAGACCATTGAGGACAATTGTGTACATTTCTTATGTCTTAATGAGAATATAGTGATTGCTGTTACATAATTTCAACATGTTGTTCACTACATTCATGATGTTCTTTATGTAGATCCAATTTCATCTTTTGAAGAAATGATCTCATCTCTTGATATATGATATTTGCACTTCTGAGTTTTCCATTAAATGCTTTTGTTTATGAAAAATTGAAACTTTGATTGGTGTTTTTGTCTTTCTATTTTAGTTGTAGGACAAATTCTTTGAGTGTAGATTAGTGTATCATGTGAATGCAAAATTACATGATATTAAAGTTGTGCATCCAAAATTCTCCATATTCATGTATGGAATGGGATTCTACCTATGAGAGGAATTGTCAAAGGATCTTAGTAGGTGTGATGCGCAAAAGACTCTACAAATTGGAGTAATCCATGCCAAATATTGACACCAAGACCTATGAAGGGTTGAGGGTGTGATGCCCTAACTACTCCAGAGATCGAAGTGGATATGTTTCTTGAGATAGGTACAATGAACCTATGATAGGTTGACTCATAGGTTGATATGTTTGTTGATATGTCTTGTAGGTTTGTAGGATGACTACTATTAGTCTAAGAAAATGCGGCCCTATAGAGGGTGCTTCCAACTTTGCATCTTGGAAGTGTTGACTATAGATGTTAAAGGAGATGAAATTTTGGGAGATTGTAGAAGGGACCATTGTTGCTTTGATTGATGCTACTTTGTTGGAAACACATAAGAAGACTATTTCCAAAGTGAAGAGCATCCTTATGGATTTAGTGAAGGGCCATTTAATTCCTAAAATATTGAGGAAGTCGGTTAATGAGATGTGTGCAACTCTAATCACTAAGTATCAAAGTAGGAGTGCACCTTGGAAATTTCTTTTGAAGAATCAACTCACTCATACACACATGAGTGATAAAGACACATTATGTAGTTACTTGATAAAGATTTCCCAGATCAAAGATAATCTCATGGCCATTAGGAAGTGTTAGGATATTTAGACACTTAGGAGTTAGTTAAGATCTACTTGGTCTAATATGTCGTTAGTTAAAAGTGTGTTTCTTTAGTATGCATTAGTATGCATTTGTAGTTAGGCAATCTGACGGTCACGATATGTTCCTGACATAGAGTGATCCGACGGTTCATACTCTCCTCGATCTTAACGGCCATTGATCCGTGGCTTAACACCC
>SNQJ01S0006482.1:193889-256186 GCA_010110895.2 Picea sitchensis
TCGTTTCTCATCAGGAATGTGAGCCCATGCTATACTGCCAAATACACGGAAGTGACTTACATCTGGTTTAATTTTAGTCCAAGCTTCTTCCGGTGTTATATTTTTAAGAGCCTTTGTGGGAGTGCGATTGACTATGTAATTTATATCTAACTACCATAGTGGGCCTTATTTAATAATATAGTGGACCTAGTCCACCTTACATTGAATGACCTCCACTATTATCACTATGGGCCCTCTGGGCCCCCCACTACCTCTCTAGCTACCTTACATAGTTAAGATCAACTTGGTCTAATGTATCGTTAGGTAAAAGTGTGTTTCTTTAGTATGCATTAGTATGCATTTGTAGTTATGTAATATGACGGTCACGGTATGTTTCCAACATAGAGCGATCTGACGGATAATATAATCCTCAATCTTAACAGATACATTGAGTCGTGGCTTAACACTTGATTGGTTTGTGATCTATATTTAAAGAGAATGGAGGGTCATTTGTTGATGATCGATTGTGAGAAACACTCTTGTAAATCTCTCTATAATATTTTTCTTTTGCATTAATAAATTGCTCCAAGTGGCCATGTTGGCTAGGGTCGTGGATGTTTTCCCTTAGGGGCTTTACCATGTCAAAACATTGGTGTTTTGATATTTGATCTGATTGTGTGAGTGGTTACTAAAGGTGTCCATCCTCTATTGGAATACATGTGTTGTCAAACAATGGTGTTGCTGAGAGAAAGAACTGCACATTAAAATAAATGGCTAATTGCATGATCCAATTTAAGGGATTAAGTCTAAAGTATTGGGAAGAAGCCATTAACTGTGAAAATTACATATTAAATTACACTCTCACAAAAGTATTTTAAAAATATAACATCGAAAGAAGCATGGAATAAATTTAAGCCAAATGTGAGTCACTTCCGTGTATTTTCTAGTGTAGCATGGTCTCACATTCCTCATGAGAAAAGGAAAGAATTGCAGCCTAAAAGTGAGAAGTGTATATTTGTTGGTTATTATGAAGATGTAAAAGGTTACATACTTATTCAACCACATTGTAATGAAATTATTATTAGAATATATGTTAAATTTGATGAAAATATCTTGGCCTACAAGCCTGATTCAACGTTTGTGCTTTTTTCGGCGTGTGAGCCATCTTCGACATTTGTGCCTTCTTCTGTTTCTATTCTAATTTCTTCTTCTTTATATGATGACAATGAGGATGAAAATACACCTCCACCTGCTCACCTTCCTCCAGATGATTCCATTGAACCTGAACCTGCACCAACACCATCGCTTCTTAGATGGTTCTGTTCAACACAAGAAGCAGCTGGTGATCTTGTCGGTGATCCTTCATATCAATGTTAGACACATTCAAAGTTCCAATGAGCCTCTTATCTTTTGGATCAAGTTTCAAAGACTCATGATCCAGAGACATTTGTAGTAGCTTTAGGTCATCCAGATTGGGATACAATGATGAATGAAGAGTATCATTCTTTAATGGAAAATTGTACTTGGGATCTTGTACCTCTTCCGAAAGGAAGAAAACTTGTTAGATGTAACTGGGTCTATAGAAATAAGTATGCATCATATGTAAGTGTTGAAAGACACAAGTCTTGGTTAGTTGTCAAAGGATTTTCCCAAGTTGAAGGAATTGACTATAATGAAACATTTACCACTATAGCCAAAATGAATTCCATCTGCCTTGTTCTAGCCCTTGCAGCCTCACATAAATGGGAATTCCATCAAATGGATGTCAAATCCACCTTATTGCATGGGGATTTGCAAGAAGAAATCTACATGGAACAACCTCATGGCTATGTCCAGAATGAATCTAGCCTTGCTTTTCGCCTTAAGAAATATTTTTACGATCTTAAGCAAGCTCCTCGAGCTTGCTATGCCAAAATGGACAATTCTCTTCTTGACATTGGCTTTTCTAGATGCCATTCTGACCCCAATGTCTATACCAAGAAAGTAGGAAGACATATCATAATCCTTGTTCTTTATGTTGATGAACTTATCCTCACTAGTAATGACCCTAAACTTTTAAACCATGTGAAATCTAACCTTAAGAAGAAATTTGAAATGATTGAATTAGGTTATTTGCACTATTTCCTTGGCCTCCAAGTTTTGCAAAAAAAGGAAGGAATTTTTCTTTCCCAATCTAAGTATGCATGTGACCTTCTTCATTGATTTCACATGGAAAATTCAAATACCAACCCCTTCTCCCTTTTAGTATGGAGTCAAGCTTGCTACCACCTGTACTTCTCTTGAAGTTGATGCCACTTTGTACCATCAGTTAGTTGGTAGCCTCTTATACTTGACGCATACTCATCCTAATCTTTATTTTGTTTTTGTTCTTGTTGCCCGATATATACAAACACCCCATGAAATCCATTGGAAAGAAACTGAAAGAATACTCCAGAATGTTTGTGTTATAGTTTAGTTTGAGGTACATTACAACTCAGAGGGGACTCCTTTATTGGTTGGTTTCACTGATTTAGATTGGGTTGGAAACCATGATGATCATAAGTCTATTGCATGTTATGTTTTTATCTTTGGTTCAACACCTGTCACTTGGGACTATAAGAAACAACTTGTTATTTCTCTTTCTTCAACAGAAGTAGAGTACCAAGTAGTGGTTAATGCAAGCCAAGAAGCCTTGAGGCTTCAACAAATCCTTTTAGAGTTTGGATTCCAACAACTGCATTTGACCACCCTCTGGTGCGACAATTAGAGTGCCATCAAGATCACCAAAGATCCATTTCAACATCAACGCATCAAACACATCGAACTACACATACACTTCATCACAAATATCATTCATGATCGAGTTATTGAAACACTCTTTTTCCCTACAGAAGATAAAGTTGTAGACATTTTCACAAAGTATCTTATAGAAGCGAAGTTCTCCAAACTTCGATCTATTTTAGGAGTTCAGGAAGTTGTCATTAAGGGGGGATAGGATCTAATGTCTCCTTCCTTCTCCTATTGTGTTGATTTTGTAAATCATTCAAACCTATCCCAAGTTGTTCTTAAGAGGGGATGTTAGGATATTTAGACACTTAGGAGTTAGTTAATACCAACTTGGTCTAATGTGTCATTAGGTAAAATTGTGTTTCTTTAGTATGCATTTGTAGTTAGGTAATCTGAGGTTCACGATATGTTTATGACATAGAGTGATCTGACAGATCATATTCTCCTCGATCTTAATGACTACATTGACCTGTGGATTAACACCCAATTGGTCCATGATATCTATTTAAAGAGCATGGAGGGTCATTTGCCGATGATCGATTGTGAGAAAATATCTATAATATTTTTCTTTTGCATTAATAAATTGATCCAAGTGGCCACGTTGGTTGGGGCCATGGATGTTTTCCCATAGAGGTTTTACCACGTCAAAACACCAATGTGTTGATATTTTATCTGGTTGTGTGAGTGGTTACTAAAGGTGTTTTTCCTCTGTTGGAATACATGTGTTTTCAAACATAATGTGACAATATGGGAGATATTTGTCACAAGATATTTGATCCTATGCACCATGGATCGCTACCAATCTTGAATGGCATAGTGCAAGGATTTCCAAACTTCAACATCTAGAACCTAAGAGTGTGCAAGGGATATGCACTCATGAAGCATACAAAAACTTCATTTACAAGTAATGAGCATAGATATAGAGAGATTCTTAATTTGATTCATTTATATATATGTGGACTAATGTCATCGTCTTTTTTGACGAGTAATATTTATTATGTTTCATTTATTGATGATTCCTCCAAATATACATGGATTTACATCATGAAGACCAAGGATGAAGTATTTAGTAAGTTTCAAGAGTTTAAATCTCTTGTAGAAAATCAAAGAAGTAGAAATATCAAAGAGTTGAGGTTTGACAATGGAGGAGAGTACACCTCCAAGGATTTTGATGCATTTTCTAGCAAAGAAAGGATCAAGAGGACAAAATGATGTTGTATGACCCGTAATTGAATAGGGTTGCAGAGAGGAATAATTGGTCCATCATAGAGGCATCCAAGGCTATGATCCATTATTTGGATTTTCCCATGTGTCTTTGGGTAGAGGTGTGAAATATGGATGTGTTCCTTCTAAGTGAATTCCCTCATAGGGAATTAAAGGACAATGCACTAGATGAAGCCTTTACTAATGAGAAACCATAGGTATCTCACTTACGTGTATTCAGTTGTCATGTTTATATTCATGTGCCTAACACGAAGATAAATAAGTGTCAACCCTCAAGTATCAAGGGTATTTTTGTTGGGTACATTGAAACATCCAAAGATTACTTGATCTACATTCTAGTGCAACAAAAAAAAAATTGGAAGTAGAGATGTGAAGTTTGATGAGGATGGAGAGCAATAAAGTTTCCTAGGAACCTCCTATAAAGATTGTGTAAATTGAGAAGGTGGTTGATCCAAAGTCTGATCTAGAAAATAAACTAGAATTATATATATATACAAAGATAACAATTTAGAGGGAGATATTTTATTACCCTCGAATTCACTAAAGACGCTGATATGAATTAACCATACATTGAAGGAAATAGAGCAAGTAGGAGCACCCATATCTACTTTTTGAGTGAGTCATCCACCTAGAATATATCCTTATTACATTGCACTAATGTCTTACATCATTGATTTGGATCCTTCTATCTTTGAGGAGGCAAATGTATAACATGTATGGCGTGATGTCATGGTTGAAGAGTATAACTCCATCCTAAAGAATGAGTCACAAGAAATTGTGCCAAGACCAATGAGGAAATATGTGATAGGTTCCAAGTGGTTGTACAAAATTAAGCATGCAACAAATGGGAGAATAGAGAAGGATAAAACCAAATCCAAAGCTAAAGGATTCTCTCAAAAATAGGGAGTTGACAATGAAGAGACTTTTTCTATAGTTGCAAGGTATACTTCTACCAGAGTAATCATGTCTATTGCATCTGTTTTTGGTCGTCCTTTATATTAGTTGGATGTAAAGACTGGTTTTTGTATGGTCTGATTAAAGAGGAAGTATAAATTAATCAATCAATGAGTTTTGAGGTGTAAGGGTGAGATACCCATGTGTGTAAGTGGAATAAGGACCTTTATGCACTAAAGCATGCACCACATGCATGGTACTCAAGGATTGTTGAGTACTTACTAAAGTCAGGCTTCTTCAAAATAGCAGTAAATTTGAATATTTATTAATTATATGATAAATACATTTTTCTTGTTTTGGTTTGCACTTAGATGAATTTATTCTTATATGTAGCTCTAAGAATCTCATTGTATGGTGAAAGAAGAATTTGGAAAGGAAATATGACATGAATGACATTGGCCTTATGCATTACTTTTTGGGTCTAGAGGTTTGGTAGGGTGCAAGTGAAGTTTTCCTTGGGAAAGGGAAGTACATAGTGAATATTTTGAATAGATTTTATATTCTAGACTACAAACCCCTGGCCACTGCTATGGTGCCAAATCTAAAGTTCTATGTTGATTTAGATTCCAATTTGGTGGACCCATCTTTGTAAAGGTATTTGATTAGTTCCATTATGTATCTTATGAATACTAAACCCAATATTTGTTTTCAATGAATACTTTTAGCTAGTTCGTGGTTGAACCCATGCAAATTCATTATCTTTTAGCTAGTTTGTGGCTAAACCCATGCAAATTCGTTAAAAATATGCCAAACATGTGCTTAGATATTTGAAGGGAACACTTCATTATGGCATGCGGTACATGGGAGATAGATTTGGTGTTACATGGATTTGTAGAATCAGATTGGGCAAGGGATGCAAGCACAAGGAAAAATACTTCTAGCTACTTCTTAAGCTTGGGATCAAGTATGATTTCCTAATTCAATGGGATGCAAGGGTAGTTTCACTCAATTCAGTTGAAACATAGATATGGCATCATTAATTTCATGTTGTGAGGGAATTTGGCTTCTCAAGTTGATTGCAAATTTAACCAATCATATGTTGGATCCCACAATTATATATTGTGACAATCAAAGTTGCATCAGTCTCTCTAAGAATCCAATGTTTCATGATCTCTCCAAGCACATAGAGATCCAATACCATTTCCTAAGAAATAGAGTACAAAAGGGAGCTATTGCTCTTGATTATGTTCCCACTAATTTACAGATATATGACATTCTAACAAAACACCTTGCTAAGGGGAAGTTTGAGATTATGAGAGAGATGCTTGGCTTGGTGGAGAACACCTTCCTCATAAAGAGGGAGTGTTAATTTTCGGTTTCTTTGATTTGTTCTCTTAGGAAGAGAGTGCATGAGTGTTGGAGGGGATTTCTTGCAAGATGGGTGAGCCATGTGGGAGAGATCCCCTTACACATCTATGACAAATTCCTTACACTTATGATGATTGACATCTTCTACTTTTGATTAATGTAAGGTTATGATAGATTCTATGACATTTATGAAAGATTCCTACTGCACAATTATGACGACTTTACAATTGATTCATTACACAATAATGACAAATTCCTTTCATTGAAGAATGTGTAACAATGATTATCAACAATTAATTTTGGTAATCGTTTTTCCCTCTTGTCAAGTTTGACTAGATGAGGGAGGGTGCACTAGTTAGGGTTATATATTCATACATGTGAGTTGTGTGAACATATAGTAAGAGAGTGAAGGCTTGAGATAAGAAATTGTAGTCCCTCAAGAATAATTTTGTATTTTTCTTATGTGTTAATGAGAAGACAATGATTGTTGTAATAGAATTTCAGTGTGTTGTCTACTACATTCATATTGATATTTGCGTCTAGTAGATTTAATATTTTCTAAGTTTGATCTCATCTCTTAATATGTCGTGTTTGCACTTTCAATTTTTCCAATCAACACTTTTGTTTATACATATTTGAAACTTTGATTTGTGGTTTAATCTTTTTATTTTAATTGTAGGACAAATTATATATATATATGGTGATGGATAATGTTCCTAACCTAAATTTTAATGATTTTCTAAACCAATTTTGTTGGAGATATTAAAAAGAAAACATATTAAATATATATGTTCAATAACAACCTTTTTTCCTTACGGAGAGAGCATAAATACCTCTTTTATATTGCAATGTTTTTTCTCTTTCCCTTATGTTAAAGGGATGTAAAGCAAATGATGTAAATCGTGAAAATATGTTGTATGCAAAATAATACATGTGGACTTCACTTCCTTAAGTAAGAACATAAAGGATAACATATGATACGAAAAGTGGAAATTACAGAGAACATATGATATGAAATGTTTTTTCTATTTCCCGGATAACATATGATACGAAAAGTGGAAATTACAGAGAACATATGATATGAAATGTTTTTTCTATTTCCCTTATGTTAAAAGGATGAAAATGGTGAAAATATGTCGTGAACAAAATAATACGTGTGGGCTTCACTTCCTTAAATAAGAACATAAAGAATAGCATATGATATGAAAAGTGGAAATCACAAAGAACATATGATAGGAGAAGTGGCTCGTTACCTAACTTCCTCACTTTTGTAGGAGAAAATAGCTTCAGAGTCAAGCACCACCTTAGGGTAATACCACCACCTCAAGGCAGGGCCGCACAAGCTAAAACATTGTATGGGCATTGTGGTTCTTACTTTGTAAACTTTGTTTATAGGTAATCTTAAAGGTAAGTAAAAACATGCTACCCTAGCATTGCTTACGAATTTGGGTTTGGGTTTGGTGGCAGTAGGCATTAAAGGGATAAAATTCTCAAATCTAAAATTTCAAAAAATTAAGAAATAATTAAGTTTTGGAGATTTCAATAAATTGATGTTTTCAAAATTAAGTATTGGAAAGTGTGTTAATTATTTCAAAAAATTAAGAAATAATTAAGTTTTGGAGATTTCAATAAATTGATGTTTTCAAAATTAAGTATGGGAAAGTGTGTTAATTATTTCAAAAAATTAAGAAATAATTAAGTTTTGGAGATTTCAATAAATTGATGTTTTCAAAATCAAGTATTGGAAAGTGAGTTAATTATTTCAAAAAATTAAGAAATAATTAAGTTTTGGAGATTTCAATAAATTGATGTTTTCAAAATGGAGTTAATTATATCAAAGCTAAAATTTTCAAACCTAGTTATTCACTTATTGTTAGTTTTCGAAATCAAGTATTGGAAAGGGAGTTAATATTATCAAGGTTAAAATTTCCAAACCTAGTTGTTGACTTATTGCTAGGGAGTTTAGTGAATTAGATTTTGGAAAAGTTTAGTATCTAAGGTGTTCCAAAAATTTGAAAACAAAAATTATGAACAATAGAGAATTGGTTGTCTTTTAAGAATTTTAATAAATCAAATTCAAGAATTAGTAAGGGACCCAAAAACCCAAATCTTGACATTTTGAAACTAAGTAAGTGTTGGAGCCCTCAAAAGATCATGTGCGTGAATTATGGAAGAAAAAACTTCACATCTTCAATTTCTAGCTTGCATGGAATTACATCTTTATTGTGTGCTTTTGTAATTAAACTCTCTATAAACAATCCTTTCCTATCCTCATGGGATCTTAACTCTTAGATTTATTTATTTATTTTTTTAAATATTTTGAAAGCTTGATTTCTTGAGACTTAATTTATTAACACCCTCAATGCTTAGTCAACTTCAAGCCTTTAGTTTTCAAGATTTTGGGTTCCTCCCGAGTTCTTGAATTTTGGAGGCTTGATCTCCTAATACCCTCCACACTTCAACAATTTTGGGCCTATGGTGTTCAAGATTTTGGACCCCTCATGGGTACTTGATTTCCTAAAGTGCAAAATTTCCCTCAACCCCACAAAACTTTAGTCACTTTGTAATTTTTAGGGTTTTGGATCTTAGCATTTTTAGGTCCCTCTGAGTACTTGATATCCCAAGGACTGATTTCTTGAGACCCCAACACTTAGTCACTTTCTCACCATTATCATTTTGGCTATTGGAATTTTTTGGTCTCTTCGACTGCTTGATTTTTTAGGATTAATTTTCTTAAAATCTCTTGTGAATTATTCTTTTTATCACTTTTGAGGTTTGGATTTTGAGAATTTTGGGTTCCTTTAAGTGCTTTTTCTCACAAGTTCATTTCCTAAAATATCCCACCACTTAGTTGCTGAGTCTTTTTTATGGTTATATCTTTCAAAAAAATTAGTTCCTTTTGAGTGCTTATTTTCTAAAGGACCAATTTAAAAAAAAGTTAACAATGATATGAATTATATATTTATACAATAGGAATATGTACACATAATTAATTCAGGTAGTCCTTAAAGTTTGGTTGCATGCATAGGAAACACGAATGATCACTACCTCTTTCTATGAAATCAAGGTTTTCATGATATGTGTTGAACTAATAGAATTTGATCACTGTCTAAGGTGCATAAGCTAGGTTGACTTGGCCCACTTTAATAACCCATGATGTCATCCACATAATCCCTCCAAGATGTGAAGTGGCACTAATGTGATGATCCCCATTGTCATTGAACTTGCATAGGGAATTGGCTACTAATCTATCACAATGTGACACAAACATTTTTGTAGGAGCTTAGTGTTGTCATAATGAATGTCTAACATCAAACTATTGTGTGTGTTACAAAGGTTTGGTGCAATGGTAAGGTTGAAATTGATGCATGGGGATGTTGACACATTTCAAAGAGTGGCATTCTTAGCAAAGAGGATGTGTGGTGCGATGAGCACTATTAATAAAATCTCGGTGCAAAGTAGAATTGTATTGGTTCATATATCAACCTCCCACTTGTAAGACACGTATCTTTTCCAAATATGCTACACACTTCTAGTGTTATGAATATGCACACTTTCCTTCTAATTCTTTTGTAAAAACACAACACTTCAACAAATAATTCCTTGTGGAAAGGTGATACTCACAAGAAAATGACCAAACAACTACAAATTCCAATTGAAATGTCTGCAATAGTTATGTATTTTGCAAAAATACATTTAGTAACAACTTCTTCACTATTCCTCATCTTCTACAATATAAAAATCCTACAACGAAAATTTTCAACTCATACTAAACATCTTAACTATTCACTAAACCTCACTAAAGAAACTTTCCATCATGTAATAAATTCGCTTAAACATCAAAGATCTCTATTGAAAACTTTATTATTCAAATGACTTCATAAGAGATAACTATTCTCTAAGTAACTTGCATTCCCCAAAACAATAATACTAAAAATCATGAATCATATTTCGTTATAATAATTTCTTTTAAATACCAAATATCTCAATTTTTTTTTTATTATTAAAATGACTTTCCACATAGACAACTATTTCTCCAAATAACTTGCATTCCCCATAACAAGACTAAAAATATTGAGTCATATTCCATTGTAGTAAAACATTATTCCAAAGGGATTTGTTTCTACATTTCATCCAATAATTACAACATGTCAATAACAACCTTCAATAACATGTTAACAACTTTATGATTAAAATGACTAAAATGACTAAAATTACTTTCCAATAAATAACGATTTCTCCATGTAACTTGCATGCCCCCAACAACACTAAAAATCATGAGTCATATTCCAGTATAGTAAAATTTTATGCCAAAAGGATTTGTTTCTACAACTCATCCATTAGATACAACATGTTACTAAGAACCTTCAACAACATGTTATATTTATTAATAGACAATGTAAGGTACCAGATCTAATATAATATGCAGAAACATGAATATTCAGCAGGTATCAATGGAACAAAAAAATATTGAGAAGAGAAATACCAACAATAATACCTTTATTCAAAGGAAGCAATGTTCACTTGCATCTTCAAGGCATAAACCTCCAATAGAGCGAAGATCTATTACAATAATTCTCAAGACAAAGATTTCTCATGACTCCTACTCTTATTTATACTAATTCTATCTTCTAAAGAACATTCTAGAGAAGAGATTTCTAGAAGTGGAAGCTTCTATGAGGTCTTCTTACATTGACTTGTTCACATTTATTAAATATGACTTATTAACTAATGTCGACCTTTATTACATGGAAAATATATTATTCTAGCTACGTGAGGTGTTAGGGAGGTTAGGTCCCTAACATTCCCTCCCCCTTGAAGAACAACATTATCCTCAAGGCTTGAGATGAGGAAATTATTGTAGAATGGTGGCTAGATCCCAAGTGGCATCTTCTGGATTTGCATCTTTCCATCGAACTAACACTTCCTTGATGGTGCACTGACGGAGGCGATGCTCTCCCTAGTCCAAGATGGCTTGTGGATGCAACAAAATGGAAGCTTCTTCATCCAACTCAGGGATATTTGTTTGAGTGTAGCACTTAGTTCCAATCACTTTCTTTAAGCATGATACATGAAAAATAGGATGGATCTTAGAATTACTGGGAAGAGATAACTAGTAGGCCACATGCCCCACTTGCTTGAGAATGGTATAAGGACCATAAAATTTGGGAGTCAGTTTCTAACAATGTTCAACTTTGGGTGAAGTCTTCTTATAAGGTTGTAGATGAAGAAACACATGGTCCCCTTCAACAAATTGATGTTCAGAATGACCTTGATCTACTTGTTGCTTCATGCGATTCTGAGCCATGACCAAAATTTCTTTGAGGTTATGGAGAATGGCCTCTCATATTGTAATATTTTTTCCAACCTCCTAAACCTTAGAGACACCTAACTTGTATGAGAGAACTGATAGTGTTTTTTGTCCATAGATTGCTTCAAAAGGATTCATGCAAGTAACTAAATGGTAAGAGGTGTTGTACCGCCACTGAACTCGGGGTGACCACTAAGCCCACAGATTTTGTTTGTCAGAGGAAAAAAACTGCAGATATGTTTCCAAACACTTGTTGATAACTTCGGTTTGGCCATCAGTATGGGAATGATAGGAGGTGTTGAGATGCAATTGGGTTCCCTAGAGCCTGAACAATTCTTCCCAAAAATTTCTAGTGAAAGTTGGATTTGTGTCAGAGACAATAGAATGAGGCATAACACGAATTTTGAAGATATTATCCATGAAAATTTGGGCCACTATGGATGCAGTGAATGGGTGTTGAAGAACACACAAATGAGCATATTTGGAAAGACGATCGACTACCACCATGATGACCGACTTATTTCCCGATTTAGGTAAGCTAACAATGAAATCCATAGAAATATCTCTCCAAATAGCAGGGGGAATCATAAGCGGTTGGAGTGTGCTTGGGGATTTGATTGTTTCTACCTTATTGCATTGAAAAACATCACATTCAACCACAAATGTGTGGACATCCTGTTTCATACCATACCAGAAAATAGAACGTTTAACCCTTTCACAGATTTTGGTAAACCCTGAATGCCCAGTTGTGGGTGAAGCATGAATCTAAGCAAGCATTGCAGATTTAAGTTGTGATGGTTCACTTAAATACATGCGACCTTTGTAGTGAATCTCTTCATTATGCCAAGAATACCCTGGAGAAGCTGGAGAATTGTGTTGCAATTATTGGATCAAGCGAGAAAGTTTGGGGTCTTGCAACCATTCCTCGCGAACAACTTGGAGGAAATATGGTACAATGAAGGAGAGGGAAAAGAGGGACCCTTATTATTCATACTTATGGGAAAGAGCATCAAGAACCATATTTTCTTTTCCCTTCTTGTAAATGATTTCATAATCATATTTGAATATCTTGGTCACCCATATTTGTTGCCTCGAGGATGAAATTCGTTGTTCCAAAAAAAACTTGAGACTTTGATGATCAGTTTTATTTTGGAAGCGTTTCCCCAAGAGATAAGGATGCCAAATATCCACTGCATGAAGAATAGCCAAAATTTCCTTTTTATAGGTTGATTGGCCCAAATGTATCTCTGAAAGTTTTTTTCTAGTGAAGGCCTACCATCTTGCATGAGGACTGCCCCAATTTCTTTTCCTGAAGCATCACATTTGAGGAAAAAAGTCTTTGTGAAGTTGAGAAGATATAGGACTAGAGTCATGCACATAGACTCTTTTAAGGCATGGAAGGATTGATGAGAAACCATAGTCCAAGTGAAAGAATTCTTTTTAAGGAGAGTAGTGAGAGGTGATGCGATTTTTCCATAATTCTGAACAAACTTGTGATAATACCCTGTTAAACCTAGAAAACCACACAATCTCTTAAGATTTTGAGGGTGAGGCCAATCCTTCATAGATTCAATTTTCTTAGGATCCACCTGTACGTCATCCTTGCCAACAATATGACCCAATTACTCCACTTCAAAGGCTCCAAAGGTACATTTAGAATGTTTTAGGAAAAGTTTGTGCTGAGAGAGTATATGGAGAACTTGATATACATGGGCGAGAAGGACTTCCCAGGTTTTTCTATAGATAAGAATATCATCAAAGAAAACTAAGAAAAAATGATGAAGGAATGGATGGAAGACATGATTCATGAGACTTTGGAAAGTGGAGGGAGAATTACACAGACCAAAGGGCATGACCAAGAACTCATAATGACCCTCATGAGTTATAAAGGAAGTCTTGGGAATGTATTCCTCTTTCATATGTATCTAGTGGTAGCTAGAATGGAGATCAAGTTTAGTAAAGTATTGAGCACTGCTCAACTCATCCAATAGGCCATCAATGAAAATAATTAGAAATTTGTCTTTGACGGTGAATTTTTTCAGGGTGCAAAAGTTGGGGGACATGCACCAAGTGCCTTATTTCTTGAGTGCCATGACCACAGGAGAGGAATAGGGGTTGGTACTCGGAAAAATAACACCTGCTTGTAGAATTTATTAAAATAACACTTGGTACTAGAGGAATGGAATGATCATGAACACCACAGGAAGGGGGAAGTCCCTAGGGAGTGGAAAAAATGACTTGGTGTTTGGAGAGGATAGATTGGAGATAATGATGCAAAAAGGGTGTCTCAACTGCTTGAGTGGATTGGAGTTGGGAAATAATTCCTGAATGAGCTTTTTTGAGGAGATTTTCCAATCGATGGGAACTAATGATCTCAGGGGATCCTGCTGTGATTCCTTGGAAGTTATATTGTTGTCCCTCCTATTGGAATTGCATGGTTAATTCCTTAAAATTCATGATGATGGGTCTCATAGTCCATAACCATTCAACACCAATAAAAATGTCACAACCACCCATGTCGATAGCAAACATATGATATTTCAGGTGATTCTAACCAATTTGCAGTTACACAATTTCACAATTCTTGTCACATTTCATGGAACCACCATTGGAAATCATGATTTAAAAATTGTTGATAGCACGGATATAGAAATTGATTTCCTGGGAAATGCGATGATGAATAAAATTATGGGTGTTTCATTGTCAATGAGGATGATGAAATTCCTATGCTTAATGTATCCAATGAGCTTGAGGGTTTGGGGAGCAGAGAATCCAGTATGAGCATGAAGTGAAATCAATGGTTCAACTTTTGGTGGATCAGATGGTGGAGTAGGAGAATTGGTTGGGGGTAGGTATTCCACTTTGGAAACTTCGACCTCCTCATAAACAACATCCTCAAAAATGGCCACAAAACGTTTTCATTCCTTACACTTGTGCCCCATAAAATATTTTTCATCATAATTATAGAAAATACCCTTGAGTTGGCATTCAACCATTTTTTCCCAAGTTAATTTCTGGATCTTGAGAGGAGTGGCATGAGGGGTAGGATTGGTAGGTTGAGTGCGAGGAATAAATGACGATTTGCAGTTCTGGGTGGACACAATCTATTGGGCTTCCTTGGCTCATTGAGTAGATTCCAACCAAGTTTGAGGGTGAGCCATTAGGACCTAGGTACGAATTTCATCCTCGATGCCACTGATAAAGAATTCCTTAGAGAAATCATCTGACATGACTTCTGTTTATAAAGCCAAGTGTTCAAAGGAAGATATAAAGTCTTCCACTGTGCCAAATTGTTTTAATTTGGTCAAGTAGCCTAGATAGTGGGTGTCAGTCTCAAAGCGTTCATAAAGATTTGAAAAAAAATGTGTCCAAGAAACATACCCTTGACATGTATTTCTATGCCATTTCCACCACTTCCAACATCCAATATCTAGATAGAGGAAACCATAACAAAGTTTGGCTAGCTCATTAGTAATTTCATGAAAGGAGAAATAATGTTCCATTTGAGTGACCCATCCTGTGGGATTTGAGCCATCAAATTTGTTCACCTCAACAATCAGAAGATGGGGTTCATGATGAAGGGAGTTGGAATGAAAGGCCATATTATGGGAAGAGTCCTCACCTTCATAGTGTGAAGGTTTTTCAGAGGAGGGAGAGCCATGGGACTGTTTTAACCATTGGTTGAGAGTGGTGGTGAGGGAGGCCAATTCACCCTTAACTTCTGCAAATTCACCCATAACGTTAGCCTCGAAGGTTTCCAATTTGGAATTGGTGGAAGAAATTTCTAAAGTCACTCTCTGGATGTTGTCCCTTTGATTTTTGTATTCTTCTTGCAGGTGAAATATTTGTTGGTTGCAAGTGGTGTCCATTTGAGAATGAGGAGTGTCGGGGAGGGGAAGTGGGTCCTTAGAATAAATACGGAGAAATGATATATATGATGGTGATCGAGGTGAAAAGAAGAATGCAATGGGAGAGGTGTCAAATAAGGGTGTGGGGAAGGGTGGGTGGGACCACATAAAAAAGGGCTTATAAGAGATAGGTACCATAACGATCTGGGTGAAAAGGGGATTCCAATGGGATGGGTCGCAAATAAGAGTGCCATGAAGGGGGTTGGGTTCACAAAAAAAAAAAAAGCTGAAAACTGATAGGTACCACTGTGATTAGGGTGAAGAGAGGAATCCAATGGGATAGGTTCCAAATAAGGGTGTCGACAAGACCACTATAATCCTTTTGTTTTAATTCTACAGAGTTATACTCTGACCTGAATAATATTGCAGTTTCGAAATGCCCAAATTCTTAATAGAAATAAATGTGTAGTTCCAAAATATCCTTTTTGTTCCTTATGTGGTATGTTCCCCCCAGGTTATGGTTTGTAGGGTGCCTATGGAAAAGGGTTTTCCCTATGTTATTGCTCTTTGATACACATGTGGGGTTGAACAATAGTACTTATCCTAATATCTCGGGGCACCAACTGAGGATTCTAGATTGTACCCTTAGCCGTACTACCTGATTACCCAGGTACTAGAGAGTATCTTCCCAAGTGTTGTTCTTGGTGGCACTATAATAGTTAGGTGATCGATAGATTGATCTAGGGTTGGTTTCAAGAGACCTATGGGACTCCCAATATACCTATAGGTATGTTGGAGTGATGGTCATGTACATATTAAGTATGATGTGATACTACTCAAGGGTTACCAACAAGGGTTACATAGGTTTCCAACAAGGGAAAAACTTTGGTTTCTAGGAAACCCCATGAAACCGTTTGTATCACATGCGTGTAGTTTTCCCCACTGTAATTTTACCCGTTGAATGATAGATCTCTATGCTTTAAATAAGTTGACAATAGACATCTCAATCCTGGAAAAAAAATTCCCACAACTTCTACCAAGGAAAGTGATCTGATACCACTTATAAGGTACCATATCTAATATAATATGCAAAAATAGGAACATTCAATAGATATCAATGGAACAATGAAATATTGATAAACGTAATACCATAAATAATACGTTTATTCAAAGGAAGCAATCTTCACTTGCCTCTTTGAGGGGGAAACCTCCAACAGAGCAATGCTTTATTACAATAATTCTCAAGACATAGATTTCTCATGCCTCCTACTCTTATTTGTACTAATTCTATCTTCTAAAGAATATTCTAGAGGAAGATATTTCTAGAAGCGTAAGCTTCTATGAGGTCTTCTTACATTGGCTTGTTCACATTTATTAAATAAGCCTTATTAACTAATGTCGGCCTTTATTACATGGAAAATATATTATTCTACTTACGTGAGGGGTTAGGGAGGTTAGGTCCCTAATAGACAACTTATCTAACCAACAACTATACTAAGATTCCCTCTTACAATTTTTACTATATGCAAATTCTTGTTCTTCTCATTGCTCATTCTTGTCATTCTCTTACTTACCATAATTTTATCTTGTGGTTAACCAATATTCCATTACTTTTGTAGTAACTGACCCCTCAATAAAATAGATCCTTCAATAAATGTAAGTCAAGCACAAAAACATTACTTAATTGTTAGTTAATATGTGACCAATGGAATGTTCGACTATATACTTTTGTAATTTGCCTTATAGTAATTTCTCTAATAAGTTATAATCTCAACCTATATCAATAAGACATTAAACATTATTTTAAGCTAATAATTTCTCAATAATTAATGAATTATTTTAAATGTTGTCTTTGTGTCAATTAACACCACTTAGACTAATGTGATGTACTTAAACAACAAAAACAACAAAACAACAAAACAACAAAACAACAAAACATAAACAATATTTAGAGAAATATAAGTTCAGAAAAAGAAAATGGAAGGACTATGAGATTAAAACTACAAAATTTAACCCTTGTATTGATAATCCAAAAGAAAGAGAAATGTTTATGGGCCTCTTCGAGGGGGAAACCTCCTTTGAGAAGAGCTCCAATACAATAACAATCCTTGACAAAACATTCCATATCCTACTATCTCTATAAATAATTCCTCCCTAGCTACTTTTGGTCCCATCATTAATGTGACATACCCAACCCCCTGGTAGGATATTAATGAGAAGGGGTAATCGATTTTTCCACTAAATCACCCTTTAAAAACATGACTCTAAAGCCACTTATGAGCTCATGATATCATTCTACTGATCGAGAGCTTTCCAATGACTATCTCCTTGCTCAAATTGGAGTTTGGAGCTAGATGTTATGACCTCTTGAAACACTTAAGGCTTCTCTCTGTCTCTGGAGAAACTCACGAGGAATTTATACAAGGATTTCAATATGATCTTCATCCTCATATAATCCACTAGGAAATTCCCTATACTAGCTCATTTCACCCAGACTCCGTGAATATGATATATTTTTAGTTCCAAGAGAAACATAAGCTAACTTATGTCCAGGTACTTTCAAAAATAAAGAATGCACTTTCGTTCAAGGCATGTGTCAAGTTTTGAGGGTTCATTGACCCTATCATCATTTACTTGTTTATTATACACAGTTTCATACATTCAACATCACAATGGTTCCTTTAACAAGGAAAGACCCTTCTCAAATCTCCTTGAGGTGATACACATGAAAACCTATTTTCTCGTTTATTAAATAGGTCCAAGCCTTACATGGACTCTTTATTCAATTACATTTATTAACTTTAACAACTTTGTTGTATAGAAGATAAATTCTCTCAGGCATATTCACATGCTCAAATTTATGAATTATTCATGACATAAACACTATACATTTAATTTTCCACCCGAAAATGGGATAAGGTATTAGATCTTTGTCTTAGATCCTTCTTTCCCACAACTCAACAATAATTTAACATGAAAAATACAACAGTAGTGTTATAACTAATAATGAATCCTAGGTATAGGATTAGATGGCATACTTAATGTTTACTATGTCATGCCAACAAATAGTAAATCTATAACATTCATCATCCAACCTTCAAACAATAAAATAAGAAACATTCATCAATCATAAATCAGTTAATGAGCAAGATATAAAGACTTATTTGTTATTTGATAGAGAACTAACCAAGGCAGAGCCACATTCCACCAAAACATAGTCTCCGTTGCACATGTTCCCTCTGTAACAAGCCACCCCTAAGCCAAGAAATGATACCACAAGGACGAAGTAAGGTTCTCACAGGGTAGTCACTCTATCAGTCCTCCAATCCAAGGGTCTCACTGCTGGGTATTTCTTGGATTACCGTATACTTTTAGGAACCCATGCTACCTACCCCACACAACACAAGGAGCAGACCTTCCTTCTATGTTGCACAGTCCCTTATAAATATCTCCCTCTAGTGCTCTTCAATGCATGCATAGAGGGTCCAATTGTTGTCCATTACTTCCAATGATCTTGTAATGTACCCATTACCAACAAATGCAAATATTTACTTTGATACCAATATGTAATGTACTCAATACCAACAAAATGAAAATGTGTTCTCTGACACCAATATGTGACATACCCACTGCTCGGGTACCTCTAAATTTATGTCTTTTGGGAAAATTCCAAAATTTTGTTACCATTCTTTAAATAATCAAGAAACATGCATTCCAAACAATAACTCATGCAATATTCAAGAACATTCTATTTTTTTATAAGAAAATTCCCAATGCATCTTATAACAACAACAAGCATGATCAAATCAACACAGAGACAATTAACACACAGTGAAATATAAAATGCATATAGAATAAAGAGAGCACTTGTCTTTAATTAAACCATTCACCAACTGGCTATAGATGTCAGACATTCCACCCAACCGTAGAAACTTATGTTCTATCTCTCAATAGCAGGTCACCCCTAAGCCAGGGCTATGAATCCACAAGGAAAGGTGTTAGGATGACTCTAAAACACACAACAATTAGCTAACATTCTCTCACGATTTTCCCAACCACACAACAATTCTAGTTTACCAACTCTCTTCCCCTTCAAGTTGCACAAACCAAAAAAATGAACCCCTTTCTCTTAAATGTAGTCCCTTGGGCTATTCCATTTATTTTCCAGGGCTTGAGTGCCACTGGTCAGGAAATCTCAATTCTAGAAACTCCAAGGATTCTCAAATATGGAATTTTCTTTCACAACTGTCATCATTTTCATGCACAAAGGCATCCATTCCTTTCTGGAAGAATCAAAAGTTACCTACAACCAATAAGAAATGACACTTTTCCTCCCCCAATTCATTTTGTTTTCCATCCAACCCATGAACAAGAGTAAATAATAATGAATGAGGAATGAGTGACAATGATTGAGGAACCAAATGAGTGAGTAACCCCCAAAAAACCCAAAATAAGGGTTTACATAAGTACATGAAATAAAGTACCACATGGCCTTCCCTAGGAAGCTCAGGTAACCACTTTTTCCAACTAATTCCAAGATGGGTGAATAAAATACAATAAAAATACTTAGCCCCTTTATCCCCCTCTCTCGTGGAATCATATACCCCTATCTATATCCTTTTCCTCCTTGCAGTCGATAATGCATTTTTATTATTAATATTCAAAGTATTACATTTCTAGGCACTCCGAACTTTCAACTTTACATGCACTCTAGCCTTTCATCAAATACATAAAAATATGTTATTAATCTTGGGATTCAAAACCGAGGTATTACATTCCCCTCCCCCTTAATTTGGTACCACCCTTAGTGCATATACAAATGAGAAATCAAAATTTCAAAAGTCTTCAAAAAGTCATAGGTACTCTTCCCACATGACATCCTCATGCTCCCAAGTAGAATCTTTAGGACTGTAGTAGGTCCATTTAACCTTTACCAATAGTATGGCTCGATTATGAAGCACTTTGACCTTCTTGTCCAATATGCACACCGACTGGGCCTAAAAGTCTCCTTCTGGCTCCACCTAAATCAAATTCAAATCAATAACATGGTTAGGATCATGCACATACTTTTTCAGCAAAGAGACATGAAATACATTATGCACATTCATGGACGCAGGAAATGCAAGAGTGTATGCAACTGGCCCTATTCTATCCAATATCTCAAATGGACCACATAATCTAGATGCTAGCTTGGTACAATTTCCCAACTTTAACGATCTCTTTTTGGGCTTCACTTTCAAAAGCACATGCTCTCCCACTTTAAATTCTCTAGTTGTCTTGTTCTTATCTGCATAACTCTTTTGTCTATATTGTGTTTCTTTCAAATTCTACTTAATTTTAACCATCTGGTCTTCCATATACTTGAGAAATCCTGGCCCAAGTACTACTTTGTCTGCTGGGTTATTCCAACTCACTTGAGTATTGCATTTTCTACCATACAAAGCTTCAAATGGTCTCATCTTCAATGAAGCTTGATACCCATTATTATAGGAAAAATCAACCAAATGCAAGTATATTTCCCGCTTAGATGGCTTATCCATCATATACATTCTCAACATGTCTTCAATCACTTGGTTGAAAGGTATGTTGTGCTAAAATTCAGATTTGTGGATGGTATGTTGTGCTAAAATTCATATTTGTACCAAATCCTTTAAATAATCCTCTCCAAAAGTTTGAATTAAAATTTCTATCTTTGTCTGAAACAATTGCCTTAAGTATTCCATGAAACCTAGTGTTAATGTGAGTAAACTTCCCTTCAACAGATAGGGGTCCTCCCTGGTACGAGATCCCAATTAAACTTTGCACTGTTTGGATCAGGAGACCCACCTAGATTCTGGCCCGGTTTCCATTACTAAGTTGGGGGGTGAATGAATGGTTTAATGCAGGGGTATGCAGATGCAAACTAAACTACTTGAAGAAATAAAACCTATTATATCCTATCCTAGCTAGGAGAAAATAAGGGTAATCAATGAATAGATTAAAATGCTAGTAATCCCTTCAATAAATTTCTTTCTAATAACTAGTAGAGAGAAACAAATATTAATAACATGTACATGTAGAAGAGAATAAATAGATAAGTCTAAGCTATACATTCATATACATAAACCTTCTCATTGTCTCAGAACAATTAATAAAAGAGAAAGACAACAACTGCAAAAATTTATGTTCACAAAAGAAAAGTCTATATGTGCAATTAAATCCTTTTAGTGCTTCAAGACAACTTGACATTTACTTGAAATAATTCAAAGAAAATAACCATAAGAAGAAAAATATTTCTCTCAATAAAAAATGGCCGTAAGGGCTTCTCACTTTTATCTTCAGAAAAGTAGTTCTACAAAATTACAAAGTTGAAGAGCTCCTCCAAAGTGGGTATCTTTCTTCCTTTATAGTTTCCTTAGTAACTTCCTATCAAGGGTTCTTCAGTTATGCAGGAAGCAATTACATGTCTTTTCATCTTCCCTTTCAACTTTCTTTACATAGGTTACAATAAATACAAAATGTGTAGTGAAAGAGACAAGGAAGGGATGGGCAAGATTAATTTTGAATTTCATTATGTGCCCCCCTTATTTATTTTTACCTCTTAAGTAAGCTCCCCAAAAATCATGTTGTCCTTAAATAGAAACAATCTTGCAAAAGAGTAATGACTCCAAAGCGACCTCGTGAACCGCTGCATTCTATGAGAGGGTCTTCATATCTCTTTTTAAATTTTCCTTAAATGATTGGATCATACTTTGGTCCCCATGGGGTGTTCACTCAATGAGCCTATGACATAGCACACACATTCGTGGGATATTAAAGAATACCCCTACTTTCACTAGATATTGATAAATACCTCAAAAAATCCTTTTGTTGAAACCCCCTCCCAATACATATTTTCAATAAAAGAAACTCCTATTTTTACTATATATCTCTTTTCATACCCCGAAATACCTATAAACCCCTTGATACCATACATCTCCCTCCCCCCCCCAAATACCTACAATATATTAAATCTATTTTCCACAATTTTAAAACCCCCTTTATGAACGAACATGATAAGATATTGGTCAACAAGGTGAAGCCCCTGTGCTAGGACCTTACTAGTTTCACATGATAATCATTCATTAAATCCACCATCAATTTGGTCGAAGCTCTAACACCTATTTTTCTTTTCTTCATATTGTGTTCTACCTCTAAGAAACTTTGTTCATAAGTCTTCATCTTACCCATCTCTTCGATCCGGGGAAGATAGATTTTATGAGCCAAAATGTATGCTACTTTGGGGAGTTGGGCACATATTGAAAATGAATTCCTCAACTCCTTCTCAATTTTTTCCTCGGGTTGTTGACAATTGTCAAGTGCAATGTAGTTGAGCTTCCTCTCCCACTCTGTTATGCATGGAAATTCTGACGCGTCAAGGTTTTTTGTAATCCACCACTACATATCATTCAAACCTTCTCTAATTGTGGTGAACTCTATGTTCTTGGTTCAGGCTCTGTTGTGTTGATCCATAATCTGGGTGGCTATCTAATGGAAAAACTTTAGATTTGCGTACATATCTGTTGCCATATTATGGAGTTCTATCCTAACTCCCTCTGCACATACCTTGAACTATTTGATGTTGTCCTGATCACTTTTACTGCGCTGGAATTCCTCTTCTAATGCTCTTATCCTTTCATATTTTTCCTCACTTCCACACACCATGTATTTTAGATCTTTCTCTGAAGCTAGTGTGAAAGAAACACCCAATGAGGTGATTGAAAGAGGATCATCCTTGACATCCTCTATTACATTAGTTTCAATCAATACTGAAAAAGGATAATTTCTAAACACTTGATATCTTTCTAGTTTTCTACAAGATTATCTTATCAGATTCTTTGTCAATCTAAAGGCATTTAAATTTGGAACCTTCCAGGCCTTCAATGATGTGTATGCTCCTAATATCATATTTCCTAATGGTAAATTTACCCCTGTGAGTGGGATGCCAGTTGATGATCCCAAAATATCTCTATCCATGGGATCTATATCATTATTTCTTTCTTCTTCCTCCTTTTTCCGTAGTTCTTCTATTGCTACAGCTGTTGTTGCTACTTTCGCTTCTGCTTCAACTCGTGTTGTTTCTTCTTCTTGGATTTTATTTTGATATTCTATGGATATTTTCTCATCTTCTACTCTTCCCAATGGGTTTCCTCCTCTTTTGAAAATCACATTATGGTATGTTCTTGTTCGACAATGGATTTCTTCTTCCTCCTAGATGTTAGTTGTGTACTCCCATTTGTATTTGCAGTTACTACAGTGCGTGCTGATGACATACAAAAGATTGTGTCTTTTGAATATTTCTTCATTGAAGTGCAAAGATGCCAACATATTCACTTCTGCTTATGCTTTCTTGACATCTTTAAATGAGTAAGACCCAACCCAAAGTGGGAGAGGAGGCTAGATGGATTTTTTTTTTTTTCTGTGTACAAGCTGCACCTGCCTCGTGTATGACCATCTAGTATGCAATCTCCTACAACACTAGTCTAGCTGGGACAAATCTTGGAATAAAGTGTGGAGCTTTTGTATTTCCATATATCTTGATGTAGGTGTACTATTATAGGAGATAACAATACCCTATTATTTTAACTATGGTCTATGCCTTATCTATCATGCAAGGTGTTGGCGAGCCAAATATGAGGTGGTACAGTGGGATTAGGAAAATGTCACATATCTTCTTATATTCAAAATGATATTTTTGCTCCTATAACACTTTTTTGTCGATGTGGATTGGAGTATCACTAAGTTTCCATGCCCATACTCTTTGAGGATAAGCATGGAATACATACATCACGTCAAGGAGGTAGGATGACATGTGAAAGCTTGGAAATTACCATAGAGCATTTTAATTTGATGCTGTAGGTGCTTCCTCTAGAGCAGAGGACAATATGTATTCCCAGTTGAACATCAAACTGGTCTGTGTGTGACATAGTACAAGAGAGGTACCCATGTTATTTTGAATTTTTGAGCATCGGGTTCTCAATAAAGCCTGCATATCATCACCACAACATATTGGTATGGTATCCTGAGAAATTTTTTGGGATATTCGTTGGATGGTCTGGAATCGAAAAAATTTCCAGGTTTGTACCAACTCTTTAGGATTTCCCCGGGGTTGTGTACGAAATGATTCACAAGGCTCTTTTCCAATGTATTTTCTCCTTTCTCTAAATGATAAAAAAAGGAAATTACTAAATCCTGGAAAGAGGTGATTGGGTGGCCTTGAGCATTCATTATGTATCTAGTATCCATATCAGCATGCTTCATGATCCATGAAATGACTTCTGTGTAGGGAAACACTGTTGCATGCGCTATGACTTCATATAATTTGGATCTCCTAATGTTTTTGTATGTGTTGAGATTAAGATCATTTTCAAGTAGCTTATGAAATGTATTATTATTGAACATCTGATATATTTTTCCCCATTTGAGAGAGGTTTCCTTATCAATGACACCTTTGGTATTGTAATAGAAAGATCCTGGGGTGTCGACATCTTCTTCTTATAGGACTCTACTCACTGAGGCCTCTTCAACACGAGCATTATCTACACTTTGCGATCCTTTTATTGGAGGAGTCATAGCTGAATATACAGAAAGAAATCATGGCGGTATCCCAAAAATAAACATATTTACCATTAGTATCAAAAAGTGAATGTAAAAAAATACATCTAGTGCTTATTGACTTTACACAAACAAATACTTGAGAAATGTGAGGCCTTTGACGAAATTTGGGCACTTATTTATAGATTTTAAGGATGTCGGTCATGAAGTGACTTCTTCACCAATACAGAGATGTCTCGGCAAGAAAATGCTCTTCTCGTCGAAGCAATAATGTATTGGCAAGAAAATTCTCTTCTCGTTGATGCAATAAAGTATCAGTGAGTAAATCAATTTCTTCACCAATGCAACAGTTAGCGGCAACATAGATTCCATAAAAATATTTATCTCTTCCATTCGCTTCAAAACTAAAATTAATCCAATACTTCTCTCGACTAGGATGAAATTGGGGCTTTGAAAGGTAACCATAAGAGAAATAGATGTGAAATGAAAAGACCGAGACTCGAGGTTTTCACATTTCAAGGGGAGAGGGAAACAATTGAGTGGGATTCCTCCCCCAAATTTTGATTTGAATGGAAAAAAAAACATTTGAGGGTATGTGAGTTAAGGTGGGGCCAAGGGGAAGCTAATGTGAAGCAATTTTATAGTGTTGAAGGAAGGATGAAACCTCGTCATGGAAAAAAGGGTGGGACAAACCCTAGTTATTTAAGTGTGTAGGTTCAAGGGGTTTTGGCACATTGGAGAAAAGGTGACGGGTGTTAGAAAGATGCTCATGATGATGGGCTTAGGTTAAACCTTATATATATATCCATTGGATGTAGCTATATATATGTATGTATGTCCATTTGATGTAGCTTGGGTGGTTGGGAGGAATGATTGCTACCCTCTCCAACCAGGTTCAAATCCTTGGGGTGACATGTTGTTCCCTTTAATGGGTCTATAAGATTCTCTTGTTGTTGAGACCCCAATACTTCAAAAATTCTTAGCCACCCCATGTTCTCTCATGGATTTAGGGGAAGTTTTCCTTGGACGTAGTGAGCACCGATATCCGGTGCCATGAACCACATGTAATATATATATATATATATATATATATATATATATATATATATATGAAAATAAACCCTTAAAGCGATGAAAGATGAAACACGACAAAGAGTTGGTGTTAGGTCAACTTATAGAAAATGGAGGATTGACACGTTAGAAAGAAAGGGAGGTTGGTTGAGCATTGGAGTTAGGGGTTCGAGTTCCTTAGTAGTAGATCCTCTATCTTTACTTCATAAACAATGCGATGGGAAAGAGTGAAACGAGGTTAAATAAACCCATAGGGTGTCTTGGCCACAAGAATCGAGAGGGTAGAGGGTGTGGATTTGACCTTTTGCGTGCACCAAAAATGGGTCAGATTATTATATCAGAGGTTAAAGGAAAAAAGGGAGCTGGTGTATTGGTGTCAGGAGGGAGGAAAAGTGCAAGTGTATCGGCACTGGATCACTGATCAACCGTCGATGTATAGACATGAGAAGGGAAATTGATACAGGCATGTTGATGTGGAGAGAGATATTGTTTCCTACGTGTCGACAACTGAAGATAAATGGAGAGATAGTATATCACTTCTTGAAGAATAATGGAACGCCGATATGTTAGAGCCAAAAGTTTCATCCCACAACAAAACATAGGAAGAATGCAACACAAGTTGAAAAGAGTTGAAGTGTTGGCTCATTATTTCATAGATGGAGAAGAGAATATGATACCGACACTAGGTGTGTTGGATGCATAAATAAAATCCCCTATGTTGTATATGTGAGGAAGACTCTTCTTTTGTCGATACAACATGTATCGACGATTCATGGAGATGGTCAATTTTTAAGGAAAAGAGAAAGAGAAAAAAAACAAACTTGCTTGAGAAGAAATCTAAGTTCCTTTCAAATGGAAAAAGGATTGAAAAGAATAAGGAGGTTCCCTATTTCCTTGGCTAAAATTATAGTTTCATAGCGACGACAAGAAAAAGGGGAGTTGTTGGTGCTGGTACAACACCTAGAAATTTCCCTCCTGTAATTTTTTGCAATATTAGTTGTTGTATGAGTCATTTTTATGGGAAAAAAATGAGTACCCTTTGTAAATTTATCCACCACTACCATTATTAAATCAATTTTCCTTGCTATCATGGGAAATTTAGTAATAAAATCAATGGATATCACTTCCCAGTTATTATTTGGAATTCGCAATGACTATAACAAACCCACTCGGTGTCTATGCTTAGCTTTCACTCTCTGACATTCCATACATCTGAAAATGTGATCAACAACATCCTTCTTCATTCATGGCCAAAAGTATTGGCTTCTTCTTGTTGTAATTATTTTCTGGTAACCCAGATGTCCAACATATGGAACATTATGCATTTATTTTAATACCAAATTCCTAAGTTCTCTGGAACTAGGAACACAAATTATATTTTTATGCATAAGTACTCCATCTTTCATCTTACATTCTTTAAATTTCTTCCATACATTTTTGTGTTGTAAACTTTATTTTACCTGTAGGTAATGCTGGTCTATAACAACAACATCTAAAATTATACTCTTTAAATATGAACTATGGATACTAATGGTTTTAGCATGCATGAGATGTACTCTTATGTTGAGTGCATCAACACCTTTATTTTCTTTTCTTTTGGTATTCAGATAGGAAATCCTTCCAACCACATTCTCGTTCCTTCTCCTGCCCCACGTACAAGTGGTTTCCAATGATTGATCTCTAATTGAATATCTCCAATGACTTGTGTTGGTATTCTAACAACCAATCCATGAATGAATGCCTCATTAAGTGAGTCGATCGATCCCCTAAATTAATCTCTTCATCCATATTTGTCTAAGTTTTCCCCAAGCCAGTTGTGTGGGTGCTCCATTCATCCAATTTCTCTCTTTCTACGCCCCCAATTAGTTACATGGGAACTCCTTCTATTCCCCCCACATACATTCTCTCCTCATTCCTCCATGATTAAATTCTATCCTCCCTAGTTCTCATTCGCCCTCATGCCGTGCGGGAATGAATTTCGAGGGACATGGGAGAAATTTTAGGAGTTTGGTTTTACCACCCTTCCCACCAATCCCATCCCTAGAGTTCTCTTCCCATACCTCCTCATTTAAATATTGGCCTTGATAGGTCAAAGGAGGATTAACTAGCTATAAAACAATGGTTTAGGATAATGAAATGGAATTATTGGACATGTAGGCATGTTGGATTACTAGGAGGGGGGGTGAATCAGTAATAGAGAAATATAATCCTTTTTCACCATAAAATGCAAGTGTTATATCAATATAGCATTACCATCCAATAGTTGCAGAGTAAATAAATAATGAACAAATGAGAAATCACACACATACACAGTACACCAGTGTTTTATGTGGAAACCCAAAGCGGGAGAAAACCACATAATGCTTTTTCTTATATGTCTTTAAGAATTACATTCACTGGAAGCACCAACTTCCTTTGTTTTCCAACTGCAACTGGAAGGAGGCTCCAACCCCCTAGTTTCTCAAGCTACAATGTGAGGGAAGCTCCAACTCCCCAATTCTCTGGATACAACCCCCTATGTTCTCCGACTACAATCGGAAGGTGGCTACAACCACCTGTCCTTGCCCCGCCCAACCGCCCTGGTATATAAGTAGAATGATGGAACCACTATCACACTATCACTGTGAGATATACTGCTGTAAACCTGTACTGATCAACTTGCACCAAACAACCTGTACCAGTAACCTTAACCATGCATCAACCATGCATCAACTTGTACCTCAACCTATAATCAACTTATACCATAAACAAGTGCATCAACCATGCACCAACCTGTACCAAACAACGTGTAATCAACCTGTACCATAAACAAGTGCATCAACCATACACCAACATGTACCTTAACCTGTACCATGAATAAGTGCATCAACCATGCACCGAACCTGTATGAATAACCTTTCACAACAACTCGTCCAAAAAACCTATCACAACAACCAGTCTCATTAATCTTATCAACCAAATCAGATCTACTCACCAAGATCAATCACTAAGACAACTCTCAAAGATGTGCACCAACCAAGCATACCATGACAACTCATAATCATCACCAAGATCAATATGTGCTTCTAATAATATACCAATACAAATATGCTACATCATCCATAAACCATGTGTCAACAATACTACTAACAAGTGCCTCCAACCATGTACCAAGTATGTATCAATCATGTATCAACTACTCATCAACTATAACTCATCAAGATGTACCAACATCATCAACTATACACCTCATGTATGTGATAACTCATCAACTACTTGTCTCAACCATGTACCCAACATGTACCTCAATCAAAATCCCTCATCAATTTCATCATCCAAATCTGATTTGTAACTTTGTAATAGACCTGATGTATATGATCACATACCTGCAAACCTTCCTTAACTTTAACAACAAGAGACTAGCATTTTCATCAAACTTTACTTTAGTCTTACATGACTAGTTTTGGATTAGTCAACAACTCTGACTTGAAATAATCATAACTATGTACCTATAATGAATAAAGATCTGAAAATAGTACACAATGTTCTTCAGTGTGTTTTATGCAATTACTTCAGGTGTCACTACTTGGAACCTCTTATAAAATGAGTTATATAAAAAATGACATACATTAGAGTGAACTTGTAGAACGTGCCCCACACATAGTATTTGTTGTATGGATCTGAAAATTGTACATAGAATACTAAAGACTGTACTCTAACCAACACATTTGGTCTTACTGAATTTGGATCTATTATGAAGAAGTTATGACGTTTTTACCCGAAACACCTATTTTAGACTAGTTTCAGGACTAGCCACAAACCCTATTTTCCATGGAGTGTAACTCCAAACATACAACGACCCACAAGCTGAAATTAGTAACAAATCTACTTGGATATGTTTCCTCAATGGCCTCTCAATTTCATGGTCTAAATCATTCTAGAAAAAACATTATTGCGAAAATGGTGAGATGACATGTAAATAACATACCTTAGAAAGCATCATCAAAAGAATTTATCCTCCCTTGTATTTAGGCCTTCTTTACTTCACCTTCCCTCTAAAACGGATTAGATATCCTTTGGTTACCTCAGTCACCTGTAGATATTAAATATGCTCATGTGTAATTAAAATGAGAGAGCCTTGCGTCTTATTTATACTCTCCAAGTAGCTTCCTTAGAAGCATCTTCTAGGACACTTTGTCCACATAGCCACCTATGTCCACCTTTGCCCAAATTTCCACTTGTGCATGTATCCAATAGCCACTTGACCACTTAACCCATTTTCCTTATTTTAGGGTTAACCTTCTTATAACCACTTTCAATTATTAGAAATTTCTCCATTTACTTTATTATTTAAATAATCATCTTTGACTTTGTCACTTCACTTTATTATTTAAATAATCCTCTTTGATTTTTTCACTTCACTTTATTATTTAAATAATCCTCTTTGAGTTTGTCACTTCACTCTATTATTTAAATAATTCTCTTTGACTTTGTCACTTCACTTTATTATTTAAATAATTTCTTCTTTGCAAGCACTTTGACTTCTTTGACCTTTTGGGGCTTCAAGCCAATCATATGAGGGTCCTTCAACTTCATAAGGCCATAAGTCTCAAACCGTGAGGATTTATGTGATGTTCCACATACCACCGGAAATGACATGGCATTTAATATCCATCTAGAATAGTCTTACTTGCAAATATATCAAAACTCATACCATTATACATCAAACAAACTTGGGTCCATTACCCAAACCTTTGTGCTATTGAAATTTGCTACCAGCCTTTCTTCAAGGGTTGACATCAATGACAACCAACCCAATTAATCAACAAGGCATTCCATAGGACCCCCTCACTCTTCCCCTCTCTTATTATGGACCCTTGTTTATGTGTGCTCCTACATCAATCAATTCTATTATTTTATTAAAAGAAATAATAACATGGTAATTAAAATATTCATGCCGAACAAATCCAACATTTAATCATAATTAGTTGCAAATTAATCATGGGATTAAAATTGGGGGCATTACATCCCTTCCCACTTAAAATAACACCATCCTCAATGTTATTTTCAAATCAATAACTCTTTCCATGTCTTCATCCTTTAGTCGCTTCAATAGTGTCATTATTTTCACTATCTGGGCCCACCTTCAAACTTCTGGAATTCCAACACATGCCTACAACAATTTTCAAGTAAACATGCATATTATAACCATTTTTATGCATAAATGTTACATTGAATTTCATAACTTAGGATAAAGTATATATTTTAGTGCAATAATTATCTGTATGATTATGGATCCACATCCATATGGATACCACAAATACAACTTAGCTCGTTGTTTTCTCAGTCATACCCAATGCACTCATGATCTCAGCTAGCATGTTATTTATTCAAGTCTCCTCTTCCTTGTAGTCACTCACCCTCCAGGCTCAAGAATCCCCTTATTTGTTACACAATCCCTCAGGCAATCCATCATTTTCCATTTCTTCCTCAAAACGAAATATTAATTAGACTTATAGAGTCTCACAATTATGGTGTCCCTCTGGCTTGCTCCACATAGCATAACACATCACAACATTGATCATGGCATATCATAGGGTTCTAGTGTCACAACAATAGCCTCTTCTCCATGCTTTCTAGCTTAGTATCCATCCTCTATCCTTCCTATAAAGAGCCATTATATCACATATATCATATACATATAGTTATCCTGAGATATCATCATAGCAATTTCAATTAGAAATATTTTATATTTGTTTCACACAAACAACATTCCACTTATTAATTTCAAATTTGTTTCATATAGGAAAACAAATTTCCCAAGCATGGGATTCCTTCTCATAATATTTGGCTCTTGCAAAAGTATGCATCAGTATTTCTTATGATCTTACACTCATTGCCATATCCAAGACCATTCTTCCCGCAACTTGAAATTTCAGCTAGTCAAAAAAATGTGAGTATTCATCCATATAATATTTTCATTGCAATATTTAAAACAATCCATGAAGTGATCTTAGAATTATTTTATTGTAATAACTCAATCACTTCCAACTATTAGTCATATTAAATGAAATGAATCCATCATTTATTATGTATGCATTACTCATACACTAAGAATTACATATTGCAATCATATATTTATGCTAATCAACCAATGTGCTAAAACTCACAATTACTTAATCACTCTTATTCTGTATTCAACTTCATTCCCAGAGTATTGGAAGGTTTTTTCTTCCATAATAGCCAGTCTTGTAAATGCCCTTCCATGCAAACATGTATTCCCTTAATGCATCTAACATATGTACTACATAATTCATAACATAAGTATTATTACTCATTCACTCATGATTAACCAACTCAATCATGACATACTAACTTATGAATGGATCACAAATATTTTAACATTGTTTTCCCAATAGAGACTTCTTCCTCTACCATACCCCACCTAGGTATCAATTACATACATGCATTCAATCTAAAACATATCACTGAAGATATCAAGTATGCTTGAAGGAATTCTTACCCAATTCCTTTAAGGTCACATGATATTATTGCATAGCTAATTTTCATACTTGTAGGGTGGCCATCAACATCCATGATGTTACTTGACCAATTGATGCCTCATGGGATCTCACATGATCCCTTCATTTTCCTTTTGACGAACATCCTCTTCATGGGGTTTTCTAGCATATGAATCCACATTATTAACATCTTCAACCATTCTTATTCATGCATCAATCACAACCATATTAGTCATCATGCCATGCTCATTGCATGTGTCACAACACTTTTTAATTCAATAAACAATATCGAATATGCTCCCGCATATCTACATGCACTCTACCACATATTATCTCTTAATGTGTTTACTAGTTCACATGCATTTCAATTATTTACTTTCTTGCAATTATCGTCATTCCCATGCCTCAATTATTCACACATAACACTTTTCTCAATCTCGAGAAAATACAATAAAACAACAATGAAGAAGTCAAGGGATTCTCCCTTCCAATTCCTTTACAAGCTTGGAATTCAACATAGTGAATTCATTCCATGACCTCTCTATTAATTTTCATCCACTAATATCAACTATAATACTTAACCATGTAGTTGTACCTATTCTCTTTTATGCAACTATACTCATTACTTTTTATAACTTTGCTAGACAAGACAAAGTTCTATCATGAGAAAAGTTTCCCTCTTTCCTCCATGTTTTCTTCTATAGTCTATCTCTTCTTGAGTTTATCTACTCCAGTTCCTCAAGTAGTTTTCATTTCCTCAAGTAGTTTTAGTCAAGCTAGGCTTGACATTTCTTCTCCTAGATCTATCTTCCTTGATGCATTCACCACACTGAAGCATCAAATGTAGCTCATGAGTTCATCAAATATGTTTTGTATAGTAAGCATATGAAAATGAAGTTTATCAAAATATTTTACTCATCTCGCAGATTCAAGTCTATTCGAACATTATCAACACACTAGGATTTTTAGTTGGCTATCCATTTTTCTACTCTTCTCACGAGCTTCCTTCGATTTCCTTCATCATATTTCATAACTATGTTCCCATGACAGAGCTTTCACATAGTCCACCTACACGTGATTACTTTGGCATGCAACTCCTTTGTTGTAATTTCTAATAGCTCACAAAATTCAATTGGAATCTAACATATCAAACATATGCACATAATACTTAATGAAAACATTCCTCATCAAATAGATTCTAATGAAATGGAATAAATCAAACTCAAATTCAACTTCTTCATAGCAAGTGGACTCAAGCCTGGTCAAACAATATCAGAACACTTAGCTCTTAATTGGTCAACAATTTTTCTTCTTCTTTTCACGAGCTCTATTCCATTACTTGTATTCAGAGTTATTTCCCATGTAGTTGTCCTACTCAATAGAGTCACAAATCTCATTAGTTTCATAACAATACCTACTAGTTACAACAACAACCACATTTCCGTGAATAATTTCAAAATGATAAGTCTAATGGCATAATATCATTCCATGGCGTAAGTTATTCCATTTGTTGCTATTCTTATACATTTCAATAAAAGTCATTAATCAAAGTCATTTCCATGCAATGATTGTATATTATCAAGACAAGTCAATTCACATATTAGTTTCCCATCTCAAATGAAGGACCAACAAAAACTAGAATCTTAATTTACTCTTTCACATCCTGGGACTACACCAACATGCCCATATTATCTTCTCAACAAGTGGAAAATACTTCTTACATATTCAATGTAGTCTTAAAATCAATTTGTCTTATGAACATTTACCATCATTCAAATGGCAAGTTTCAAAGGTATACTCATACATATGTTTCTCTCTTTCATAAGGTAATTAATGACAAAATTAAACATGTCATATATCAGGTCATACATAATACTTCCGCTCACTTTCCATATAAGAATTTTATATTAGCTCTATCTTAGGTGTGGATTACATCTTGTTCAAAATACTATTCCAAATAATACAAACATAAAGAGGAGGAAAAGTTACCTAGTAATACCCAATTGGAAGGTTTAATTTGGGTAATACTATGTTGGACAACTGAGAGGGGGGGTGAATCAGTTGTTACCGTGCTTAAACAATTATGCTTCTTTTAAACTCTTTGCTGAGACACTAAATGATAATCACAATAATGCAGGGAGGTAGACAGTAACAGAATTTCAGCATCGAGTCACACATAGCGAGAATACACAGAGACATTTATTTTCTTGAGGAAACCCATACGAGGTAAAAACCTCTTTCTTTATATGATAAGTAATAGTTACATTCTTCACATTATCATACATATGAGCACCAACTCATAATGAGAACGCAACCTCTGTTTTGCAAGCTACAACTTGTTGGGAGCACCAACTCTGTGGTTTCTCTAGCGCACCCACTAGAGAGGAAGCACCAACTCCCTAGTTTCTCTAGCACCAACTAGAAGGAAATACGACTTCCTGTGTTCAACCCACTTGAACTTCTGAGGGACAACAGTCCTCCTAACACCTCCAACCACCACAGAGTATGAAATCTTTACGGCACTGAAATTATTACAGGTGATATGATGTTCGATGATGGCATACCTGAATTTATCACAGTTCTGCTCCACTTGGTTGCTCAATGCGTTCTTCTTGTTTTCGACTCACGAGCACCATCCCCAAATCTGCGGAATGCTCTTGTTCAAATTAGGCTGCTGCTTCTCCGATCCTTCTTACCACTTGAATCACCACAACGACCTCCAATAGCAACCAAAAAATTCCAACATCAACAACAACCTTATCTCTTTTATGTACAGTGTATTTATAGCGTCACGTGCACCTTTGCATGCAATGTTTGCCATGCCTCTGCATGCGGACTCTGTGTTGTTATCCTCCACCTCTTGAGTCCTCTATCGATCATCATCATGACTCTTTTCAACTTCTCGGGTGATTACACAGCGGTCTTCTTCAACTTCTATGGCGGGGCGTCTTCAATTTGGCGGTCTCAACTGTCATGCCTCGGTAGCCCTCCGTCACTTCTTGATCAGCGGTTGAGATCAAATCGGGTTCGCATATATATATCAGCGATTCCGGCATTTCTTGATGACATAAAGAATTATGTCCGCGGGGATTGGGTTTAGATTTGCGATGCACCGCCGACCCTCCTGGCTGAGCTTTGGTCCATGTGACCGTCATATTGTGACCAAAACCTTACCCCATCGGAGATACGCGGTTTGTGATGCCTTTGTCCTCCTTCTATGCTATGCTGACATTTGTTCCCCACTTATCGGGAACAGCGGATCAGCGTTCACAATACACAAATCTCTTGTCATTGAGATCTCCGATTTCCCGATGTATACGGTGCCGACGGTGCCCTATCCTTCGCCACGCGTCCTTCCAGATGGGCGGCTCAGATCTTTAGGGGTTTGAGGACACGCAAGTCCAGATGCACGGTGTCACCGGATCTCAATGCAGTTGATGCGATGCGACCGCGTGTCCTTATTGACGGGCCATTTTCGAGATTAACTCTTGGGGTTTCGAGGCTTACGATGTCTCAAATTTCTTGTCCTCGGGAACTCTGATTCCGATAGCCCAATATCCAGTCTCTTGCTAGATCTCCGCCACATCTCTTCACTAACAAACGGTCCAGACGCGATCTTGACTCAAGCGGTTGTGATTAAATCCTGTCTCAGCGTTTTAGGTGAACTTTGAGTTCTGTTGGCGAGTGTTCTTGACATATCAAATTCCTGATCCCCGAAACTTCGTTCCTCTGCTGGCGTCACTCATGGTTTGACACATGTTAACTTCTGCCACATGTCACCCGATTAGTTACCCACATGTGCCTCAATTGCTTGAATCGGTCTGACGCGCCGCCAGTTATTATACGTGTCACTTTGCTAGCGTGATGTTGGCGTGTGTTGGATGGATGGTTCCTTATCTCATGCGTGTTTTAGCAGTTCTGCGATCAAATCGCGAACTTCGCCTTCAGCAATCGAGTTTGTTGTCATGAGTTCTTTTTCATTTTGAAGAATATTGATCCCAGATTCTCAGGTAGATAGAATCAACGGTCCATACCTCTTCACGCGCTTTAGCAATTTTGCGATCATATCAGCGAAATCAGCATATCAGCGGTCGGGGTTTTAGTTGTCAAGTGTTCTTTGCATTTTTGAAATCGCGATCCCGATTCTCTGGGTGGCCTACTCGCGGCTTACGCATATCTGATAGCCCAGCCGAGGTTTGCTTCAATCGGCGACAGATCACTTCTTTACAGCAGCTTAACTCTGCGGCTTAACATACAGCGGCTTCTCCCGATCCAACGGTGTCCGAGTTTGGTGAGATCAAATGGTTCTGGTCTCTTTCCTATGCTTCTTGCGCATATAGGAATGCTATTCCTCTGAGCTTAATTTCCTTTGTCTTACGTTTTTTCCTGTCATCTTCTTTATTTGTACTTGTTATCAATGACAAGCATATGCTAGCTGTTACACATTTCAACAATCTCCCCTTTGGCATTGATGGCAAAACTGCGACGCGAATTCTTTTCTCCCCTTTTGACATCAATGTCAAGAAGATACATCTCCCCAAGATGGACTCTTTTAGGGTGAATCGAAATGACGCAACCCATGCGAGATATTCAAGCGGTGTCTTGGCTGGGGGTTTAGTAAAGATGTATGCAAATTTTTCTGTAATTAGAGATGTGGTGAACAATCGATTAATTTTGTTCTCTCAAAAAATGATATTTTATGGGAATATGTTTTGTCTTGGAATGGAAGACATGATTTTTAGACACAGAGCATGTCACTTTCGTGTTATCACAATGAATTGGGATCGGTTTAGTATATTTTACCTCTAAGTCGCAAGTGTTTGAATCATCCATAATACTGTGTGCAACCGCATGCGGCGAAACAATAATGTACTCTGCCTATGTGGTTGATAAAGGAATGGAACCTTGTTTTTTACTAAGCTAGTCTACTAAGGATTCAACTAGGAAGAATGCTCCTCAGCAGTTTTTTCTCTCATCAACACAGTTGCCCAATCGACATCTGAATAAGCGGTTAATTGAAGACTTTGGTTTTGGGATACCACAGACCATAAGTCATTGTTTTCTTTAAGTACTGAATATCCTTTTGACGGCTTACCAAATGACTACGTTTAGGTGCGACTGATATCTTCCTACCATTCCTACAACATGCATTATGTCAAGACGAGATGTTGTGATGTAGAGCGGACTTCCTATCGTTGATCGATATGAGCTTTGATCAACATCGGGTGAATCATCATCCTTGATTAATTTAGATCCTGTTACCATAGGTGTACCACGGGTTTAGAATCTTCCATTTGAAACCTTTTCATTTCTATATCAAATATTTTTCTTGAGAAATGAAGGTCCCATCGGACCTCTGAGTAATTTGTGAATGGAAAAATGAGTTCTCCTATCGCAGACATCTCAAATTGAGGACTCATAAAGCGAGGAAGCTAACCATTGTACCGGTGAGTCCTTATTACATCCAAGATGATGTCATCTACATGGGCCGATGGAGTGAAACTCGTTGTCCTCTGTCTTAATATCTGATTGTTTAATGGAGTTGTTCCTCTCTTGAACCCTTTGTCTTTGAAGATACATTATCGATTATGATACCGGGGCTCGAGGGGCTTGTTTTAAACCATATAAAGCTTTCTTCAACATACTAAGTCGGGGTTATCGGACAATTTGAAACCCTCTGGATTTGTTCCACATATAGGCTTCTTCCTTAAATCTCCATTGAAAAGCTGATGACATCCATTTGATAGACTTTAAACCTTTTGTAATGACATAGGCAGAAACACTCTTATAGCTTCCAATCTTTCCACTTGTGCAAATGTTTCATCAAAATCAGTCCTTCTATCTGAGCATAGCACAGAGACTAACTTCAAACACGTTTCACGACCACTTGTCATAACCATTCATCTTATTCTTAAGAGATCCATTTGGAACCAATGGCTAGCGTTTTAGCCGGTCTTTGAACCATCTTCCATGTGTTGTTTTTCTCAATCGATCAAGTTCTTCATTCATTGCTTTAACCAGGTGATCATCACGATGTTGGCTTCATTCGTTAAAATTCTTGGGTTCCGGCATGGATGTGAAAGCTATATGAAGTTGTTAAGTTGGTTTTGGTGGAATTTCTCTGGTTTGTACCCTTTTTATTTTTCACCGTTATTTGACTTGCGGGGATGATTCTTTGAATGATTACGGAGGGTATGGTTGACTTCTGGTTGAGTGCGCTGAGGTGGGCCTTATCGATCGAGTCTTAAGTTTTCGATTCTTTGACTGTTCATCTTCATCTTTAAGGCTTGATAATATTACGTAGAGACTCATTACCATACACCTCTCTTCTTTGGGATTCCTTCATCCAATTTTTACATCAATACATTAACCATTTTATGAAGCCTCTTATTATAGCATTTGTATCCTTTCATTTGTAGCATACCCTAAGAAAATACGCTAATGTGCCACGTCATCATATTTGCCGAGGTTTCATCATTATTCTTTAGCATTTACTCCGAAGACTTCAGGGGTGTTTAGTTAGGGTAGGTCGTCCAAACCTACATAGTTCATAAGGGGGGTCTTGTCACTTTATTCAATTAGAATTGAGGCTTTGTTGTAAGCACGTGAATTTCTTTATTATTGTTAGCTTCTACCAGGTGAGTTTGACCCAAATGTTCTTCTCGACCATCACCAGTGACGGCATTCTTGCATTACGTTTTGCCTCTCAACAACTCCATTTTGTTGTGCAGGTTCTTGGGATTGTGTATTCTCTCTTGATTCCAAAGTGCATCACGGAGATTCTTTGGAAATTCTCTTGGCAACTCTCCTCGATGCGATCTGCACTTGCTAACCTCTTTGCGGATTTGGGTCATTAAAGCCTTAAATGTACAGATTTTTCAAATCGCCCGACTTTTTCTTTGAGAAAGACAGCCCATGTAAGTCTGGAGTAATCATCGTTACCAACATGGAAATGGATTTTATTTCCACATGCCTTCACATCTTGATGGTCCACATAAATCCATATGAACCAGTTGGGGTGGTTTCTCTGTTGAAGTGAAGCTCTTAGACGTATATTGCGTTCTGTTTTTCTTCCCTACTTGACGGGGTTTACACCTTGAATCTTGAGACTTTGCTATTTTCGGAAGATCTTTTCCCGCCTCGAGGTTTTTGAGTTTTATTAAGTGGTCAAAGTTTAGATATCCTAGTCTCCCCAATACCGCGGCATTTCATCATGCTTGTAGATGACATTCTTCTCTATTTTCTTCGGCTACCTTATACATTATTTTACGTCCTTATGCCTTTGGCCACTACTTGTCCACGAGAGTTTCTGATTTTATCTTACAATCCTTGGATGTGAACAACGCCTCACATCCTGTCACATTTGACTTACACGGAGCAAATTATGTTTCAGCCATCCACAAATTACTAGAACATCTTGAGCTTTTCCTTTTCCATTACTTAAACTCACCATCCTTTTCCTTTTTACTTTCCACAGACATCATTTTCCAAGGTTCTGAGTTCCTGATTTACTTTTCAGTAGCGATGAAACTTCCCTTGATCTCCCATCATGTTTGGAACAACCCGTCTATATACCAAGGTTTCATTTTCTTTGAGAGCGAATAAACTAATCCACACTTGTTACTTTCCTTCTTCTTCAAAACTTGACATTTTTTCCACGGGGAGATTTGCAAATCGGTTCATAGTTCCTTAGCAAACCGGTCAATAGATCTATGTCCCAAAGGATTATGACCGTGTAGCATTCAACACCATTATTCAATAAGTCAAATTTATTGACTGCGGTGTTGCTTACTTATTATTTGTTGATTATTTTATTACCATCCTTTGTTGTATCGTCGGACTTAATTTGGCAATTTGCGGTCTGTGCATAATTACTACCTAAGTGTATCATTCTTTGTTGTGGGAAGTATTTATTCCTTTGAAATCTTAATTGCTCATTTCTAGGTCTTAAGGAACAATTTAAAGCTTTGTGACCCGAAGTTAGAACAATAGAAACAATAGCCATAGAATCTTTGTACTGGAAAATGGTTGTCTTCTTTGAACAAATTGATTCATTATTAGCATTAATGTCTTTAGTAGAAAGAATATTGTTTCTTAGTTCTTCAGATTCAATCACATCACCTTTTCATTTACTCATCTTGGGTGGTTGATTGTCTTCCTTTGTTTTACGTGGGTTTGTTATACCATTGGTCGTGCTTTTGGCAAACTTGATAGGTGCTTCAATTCTTGGCTTCCAACTGCTTGATCCCTCTTCATACCCCATGAGTTTGACTTTGGGATTCCTTTGCTGATTGAATGGTGGTTAATCCTTACGAGGCTTTGATACTTGGCAGTTACGATTATACAAGGCTTGAAATTTTCCATTTCTTTCCTTGTTTCACTACTTCTTGTTCTAATGATTCACATCTTGCCTTCTTTTAGAGTAGTTGATGTTGAGAATCTCTTCGATTTTCTTTGCCTCTTCCAATTCTACTTTTAGTGGGACGAGGTCTTCATCCCGAGGGTTCTTCGTGCTTTCTCGAACTGTTTTAATAATTGTCTTTGCTTTCTGTTATTGATTCTTAATCTATCAATCTCTTCCCTATTTCTTTATTGGGTTCTCCTTCCATGTCAACCACAACTTCTTCTTCATTAATGTCACTCCCTATGTTATTATTGTCATAGACCTCTTTGGCCATAAGTGTGTAGAGTCATTTAGTTTATCTTCAATGGGTGAATCCATTATCCTCATCATCGAAGGATCATCATCATTGTTTATAGACTTTTTCTTCTTAAAGGTTATTCTCTTTAAAGAAATTCCGTGTTTGTATTCTCCTCACTATCACAAGTCGATCCGCTCGCTGTGGGGACAGTTGTTAGCAAAATGCCCTATTCTACCAGTTAAAACATTTGAAGGGAACTTACCTTGGTACTTTTCTTGCTCCTTCTTGGTCCTCTTTACAAATTTTGTGATTTCATCGGGCGCCGAATCCTCATTCTTATGCGCTCTAAATGAATTATGCTTCTCTGGAGGTGGGTTTATCTTTAACTATTCTCATTTCATATGCAGTCAGGTGTTAGAGGAGTTGGTCAAACTGTAAGGGTTTCAGATCATTAAGTTCTTCTATAGCGAGACCCAGCCGGGTTGAACCTTTCACGGGATCCTCAATTGTTTAGCCAAGTGCACGCATTGCATGTACCATTCTTCTACTCTCAGAGAGGTATTTTCCATAGGTTTCATCTTCCTTCATCTTAGGTTGTTCAATTTGTATTCTATAGGTTTGAGCTTTGCATCCTTGCCTTCTCATTACCTTCATAGTTGTGGGTTTGTCCGCCATTTCTTTGGCGGGTTCCTAGATTATAACTTTACAAATTCTGCAAACCACTCAAGATAGCATTCTAGCCTTAGCGTTGAGGCTAAATTCTAGTTTGTGATCCTTATTAGCTAGCACAATTGAACAGAGGGGCCTTATTAACCAGTCTCTACCACATCCCGGACATCTGCACCGAAAGCCATTATGTGGGTTCTCATTCTAACTTTCGAGGAGGCAAAGTTTGTTCATTGAAGAGAGGGGCCTTATTTGTTGAATTTCCTTCATGGCTTGACGTGTTTTTAGCTCTAGGATCTACCTTAGATAAAGGGGCCGGCTCGATACCAATTGTTGGACAGCGAGTGAGGGGGTGAATCGATTTGTTACCAAATGTAAACAATTATGCTTCTTTTAAACTCTTCTTTGAGACACTAAATGATAATCCCACAATGAAAATGCGGAAGTAGACAATAGCAAATTGACATCAGTCCACATATGAGAAACATAGAGACGGATATTTCTTGAGGAAACCCATGCGAGGTAAAAGAAACCTCTCTTTTTCTTTATATGATAAGTAATAGTTACATTCTTCACATTATCATACATATGAGCACCAACTCATAATGAGGCAACCTCTGTTTTTGCAAGCTACAACTTGCTAGAGCACCAACTCTCTGTTTTCTCTAGCACCCACTAGAAGGCACCAACTCGGTTTCTCTGGCACCAGCTAGAGAACGGAGCTCCACAGTGTTCAAGCACCCACTTGAACCTCACGGTGACCAAGCAGGTCCTCTAGCACCTCAACCACCACAGAAATGTAAGAATCTTTTGCGAATTTATTACGGTGATATGATGTTCGATGATGGCATGCCTGACTTTATCACTGATGCGCTCCCGCTTGTTGCTATGTACGTTTCAACTACGTTTTCCGGCTTCAGGCACCATCCACATTCTCTGCATAGATACTCTTATGTTCAAATTAGTTGCTTCCCTCTTATCCTTCTTCCCACTTGAATCAGCACAATGACCTCCAATAGCAACCAAAAATTCCAGCGGCAACAACAACCTTATCTCTTTTATGTACAGCAGCTATTTGCCGGCGATGCATTACTTATGCGCATCTGATGCGCCATGCCTCTGCATGCTGACTCAGCGTCATTATCCTCCACCTCTTGGGTCCTCTATCCTGGCAAATCATGCATCTTGACTTTTCAACTTCTCTGGTGATTACACCACGGTCTTCTTCAACTTCTATGGTGGACATCTTCAATGGCTTACGCTGATCTCCAGCGTGGCGTTACTCGGTGGTCCTCCGATCACTTCTTGATCCAACGGTTCATTTTCAAATCGGGATTTCATATATATCGCGATTTCGGCATTTCTGATTCCGTGGACATAATTTTTATGTCCACGGGATTCGCGATTTGTCGATTTGCGATGCACTTCATCCTTCCTGGCTGAGCCTTGGTCCATTTGACCGTCATATCGTGACCACAGCCTTACCCCATCGAGGCTACGGGGTTTATGATGCCTCGTCTCCCTTCTACCTTTATCGCGGCGATTGTTTCCCCACTTATCGGGTTTGGCGGATGCGTTTCACAATACACAAATCTCTTGTCGCCGAGATCTCAGGTTGGAGTGTATCACGATCGCAGAAGCGTTTCATCCTTTACCACGCATCCTTCCGGATGGGCGGCTCACGATCTTCACGGGGTTCGAGACTGCAAGTCAGGTTCGGTGTCTCCGGATCTCCGTCTAAGACGATCGTGGCTCGCGTGTCCCTTCGAGGATGGGTATTTCGGATTAACTCTCGGGGTTTCGAGACTCACGATGTCTCAACTTTCTTGTCCTCGGGAACTCCGATTTTCTCGATGGCCAATATCCCATGTCTTTTCAGATCTCCATGCGTGTCTTCACTAACAAGCGGTCCAGGATGCGATCTTGACTCAAGCGGTTGTGATTAAATCCTGTCTCAGCGTTTAGCGATTTCAGAGTTTCTGTTACCGAGTGTTCTTGACATATCGAAGTCCCGATCACCGAACTCCGTTCCTCTGGCGGCGTCCTCATGGACGACCGCGTGTTAACTTTTTCCACGTGTCACCACGATTAGATTTACCCACATGTGCCTGAAGTGTTTAATCTGTCTGACACTTGTCACTCCTGGTTGTGCCACGTGTCACTTTGCTGTTTCTATGATCACGGTGGCGTGTTGGATGCGATGGTTCATATCTCATCGCGTGTTTTAACGGTACGATCAAATCGTGAACTCGCACATTGCGAAATCGGTGTTTCCGTTGTCATGAGCTCTTTTCATTTTGAAATCGCGAACCCGATTCTCCAGATGAATGAGATCAACCCGGTCCCGGACCTCTTTTGCTTTAACGGCTCGCGATCATATCGCTTAATCATATCGCGAAATCGGAGTTCCGTTGTCAAGTGTTCTTTGCATTTTGAAATCGCGATCCCGATTCTCCAGGTAAGCTTATCTCCCTCGCGGCTGCATATCGGCAATTTGTACAGCCGGGGTTTTCGCTTCAATCGGCGGCAGATCGCACTTCTTTTGCGCTTAACTCTCTGGCGCGGCTTCTCCCCAATCAACGGTTGTGGGATTTCCGGTGAGATCGGCGGTTCTCGGTCTCTTTCTGCTTCTTGTGCATTAAAGGCTGCGTCTCTTTCCTATGCTTCTTGTGCATATAAGACTGCTATTCCTCCTGAGCTTAATTTCCTTTGTCTTCTGTTTGCCTGTCATCTTCACTGTTGTACTTGCCATCAATGACAAGCATATGCTAACTGTTACACATTTCCAACATACTATTGTTACCTAGTTGACGTATCTTGTGAGATGTTGAGAGGAGGAAAAGTTAAAGGACCATCTATGACATACCCAAAATATAGTAAGAACTATTTTGTACTCAATAGTTAGACTCATGTATGCACTCACATCAGAAGCCATGCACTTAGATCCATGGACATATACATTTCTCTTCATGAATAGCAACTTTACTCAATAGAGTTATGCGGATACCAAATTTTAATCTCTCTGATGCATACATGATCCTTAAGGGTATTACTTGTTAAGTCTCATTTAGCAATGCAATATACCACTTAATATGACTATTTTACATCAATTAGACTCTTTCCTAGCAGTCATCTGACAATTACATTTTAGTAGTCATATTCAATACCATGGGTGAAGAGGGTCTTAACATTCAAAGGTGACAATGCCAATGATAAGGACAATACCTTTAAACCCATGCATTGAGCTCCATAAAAAATGAACAAGGATAAGTATTTTCAACCATTAGAATTATTATCCCTCTAGCTGTTGAGTTCATCTGATAATAAACAACCAAACTCAATAATTAATAAATTGCCACATTTAAACATGATAGAGTTTCTAATGGTGCACATCATAAGTGATTTCCTTCACATAAACTTGTAATGCCAAAGGAAGGCTCACTATGAACATAACATTCAAATTACCATAGGAATGCTCAATTTAAAGGATTGTGATTATGGAAAATCCATTTAATCACACCTAATGGTTGGCCAACAACATATTCCTTCCATCAAAAATCAATGGATTGACCATAACAATATTCAAATCAATTCCTCAAACACAAGGAACTATTCATACATGCCCTATCCTTTACATAAGAAACAATCCCTTTGTGAGAAGTTATTTATACTCGTAGTTAACACTTGCAATTATTGAAACCTCAAGTTCATCCATTCACTTGAACTCATATAGCCCCTAGTGATGCACCCAATGGTTTTGATTCTTGTTAAATTTCATGGAAACATGTCACAAAGAATTTAGCTAGTAGAAAAATATTTGTGTGGCGTAAGAATAATTGCCAGTGAAAACTCCATTCTATTTGATTGTATCTTCTTCGTGAACCTGAAAATAAAGTGACTATGCGCTTTCTCCTAGCAACAAAGATTTGATACCATGTTAAGTTTCGTGGAAAATTTTCACAAAGAATCTAGATAGTAGACAAATCACATAAAGCTTGCGAGAGAGAGACATGTTTGAGATAAAGAATGAATAGTACTATTGCATATGAATAATGAGTAATACATGCATATAAGTAGTCCAAGAAAAGCAATGTGCCAATCTTAGGGAGTACATGCACCAATCTCATGGAGGACATGTTTCATGCACCATATGAGTGATCTAAAGGAGATCTGGACACCAACTCACTATAACTAGAGTCAACTACTAGTTAGTATCAGTTTACTATTTAAGAGGAATAAATTTAGATGAGTGACAAGTGTGGAGACCAAGAATAACGCATGCATGAAAAGGAAGTGTTCCCTCATGCCCTAAAATATAGAAAATGGATGCATGAGTGTTATTCCACTAGTCATCTGAGATCAACTGTGGCTCAACTGAAGTCCTAAGTAAAGTGACAATGTGCCCTACCTTTTAGGAAGCACCTTAATTTTTAGGAAAACTCCTTAAACATCGGAGACCCTCTTGATTAATAGAAATCCCTAAAAAATAGGAAAATGAATTACTAGGTGAGTGTGTAAGTGCATAATATCTCCAACGATTCCTAACCCATGTAGGACTAGTGTTTGAACCAAATCTTAAATAATTCTACTTATGTGGTCTAGCTTTGTCCCATTCAGGTCTAGTGTTTGAACCATGGCTTTGGTACTACCTGTGACATACCCAATCCCTTGGTAGGCTATTAGGGAGGTGGGGTAATAATTTTTCCACTAAATAACCCTTTAAAAACATGACTCTAAAGCCACTTTTGAGCTAATGGGCTCATTCTTCTCATTGAGAGCTTTCAAATGACCGTCTCCTTGCTCAAATCATAGTTCAGAGCTAGAACTTATGGCCTCTTGAAACCCTTAAGGTTTCTCTCTCTTTTGGGAAACTCATGAGGAATTTGTACAAGAATTCAAATATGATATTTGTCCTCATATAATCCATAGGGAAATTCCCTATACTAACTCATTTGACTCAAACTCCATGAGTAGGATATATTTTTAGTGCCAAGATAAAAATAGGCTAACTTTTGTCTAGGTACTTTCCAAAATCAAGCATGCACTTTCTTTCAAGGCATTTTTTAGATTTTGAGGGTTTATTATGGTCATTTACATGTTTATTATACATGGTTTCATACTTTGAATATCACAAGGGTTCCTTTAATGAGGAAATACCCTTCTCAAACCTCCTTGAGGAAATACACATGAAAACCTCTTTTCCCATTTATTAACTAGGACCAAGTCTTACTTAGACTCTTCATTCAATTAAAATTATTAAATTCAAGATATTTGTTGTATTGTAGAGAAGTTATCTTAGGCATATTCACTTTCTTAGCTTTATGAATTATTCATGACATAACCACTATAGATTTAAGTTTCCATCCAAAAATGGGATATAGTATTAGATCTTTGTTTCAAATCCTTCTTGTCTCAAAGGAGTTGTGGGGATTTATCAACATGCTTCACCTTAGCTTCTCCAGTTTTTATATGAATCAAGATATCAACTAAGAATAAAATTACAAAATTGCATAGGAAAGGATGGAAAATCTTGTTCACAAGGCTCTTAAATTTGGATGGTGATTTGCAAAGTCTAAAGGGATCATTAAAAACTCATACTGTCCTTAATGTGTGTGGAAGGACGTCTTAGGAGTGTCCACCTCTTTCATCCATATTTGGTGGTATCTTGGGAGAAGGTCCAATTTAGTGAAGGAATTGGCACACAAAGCTCATCCAAGAAATCATCAATAATTGGGATGGGGAAGTTGTCTTTGATGGTAAACTTATTGAGAACATGGAAGTTGAGGCACATACACCGATTTCATTATTTCTTCAATACTATGACCATGGGTGATGAGTAAGGGATAGTATTGGGTCAGATGATTCCCTCCTCCAATAGTTATTGAATAATATTTTCCATTTCATTCTTCAATAATTCAAAAGAGCACTAATAAGGACATATATTGGGTGCTTGGTTTCTTTGAATCAAGGGAATAACATGATCATGATCACCACATGAAGGAGGTGATCCAAAGTGTGTTTCAAATACTTGTTGATGTTTAGTTAGGACCAACTAAAAATCAGGGTGAATGTTTTGTGGGGGATTGTCCATGCCATTAGATGGAATTGAATTGGGAAATAATGCCTAAGTGATCTTTCTTCAAGATCTTCTCAATATGGTGAGAGATGATAATGGAGGAGACAAAATTGAGTCCCTTTAGTATATGTTTTATGACCCTCTTTAATGAAGTTCATGCATAATTCCTTGAAATCCAAGGTAACTGGACCCAAAGTGCATAAATATTATTTACCAAGAAATACATCACAATGGCCCATTTCAATAGAGAACATGGAAGATTTGAGTTGATAGTTCCCCATTTGAAGTTTCACATTCTCACACTTCCCACCACATTTCATCATACCTCCATTGGCTATCATAATTTGAAAATTATGAATGACATGGACATAAAAATTGGTTTCTTCTACAACTTTCTAATGAATAAAATTGTGGGTCCTACCACTATCAGTCAAAACAATCACATTTTGGTGCTTGATGTAGCCAATCGACTTCAAGGTCTGGGGAGATAAAATTGTTGATAAATAATGGAGGGAAATTTGGTGTTCCTCACAAGGAATATATCAAATGGTTTCTTTCTGAGGAGGATGGGTGGATTTCACAAAATTTCGATTGGTAGTGTCTTCCATGGCAATGCCTTCATATGTGTTTGAGTGGGTCACATCAATTTGAAATCATTTATACTTTACATTTATTCCCTTTGAAATACATTTCATCACAACTATAGGAAAGTTGGAATTCTACAACTTCTTCTTTGGTCAACTTGTGGACTCCCAAGGGTTGAGAGGGGGAGGTGGTTGTTATAGGTGCCATAGGGGGGTAGTGAATAAACATTTTTTTTGTGCGTTGGCCACCACCTATGCTTCTCTAACTCATTGAGAAGCTCCAAACAAGTTGTTGGGTGAACCATCAAGACCTGTGCTCAAATACCCTCTTTCAAACCATTGATAAAACATTCTTTGAGAAAGGAATCGATTGTGCTCATTTTGTGGATTGCTAATTACTCGAAGGCTACTATAAAATCTTCCATTATGTTTTTTTTGTGCAATTAGGTTAACCGACCCAAATAATTAGTTTTTTCTTCAAAATGAGAATATATGACTTTCACAAATTGAATCCAAGCATTGTATTTTCCAATATGATTTCTTATGCCATTTACACCATCATTTTTTTATCAAAGTATAATAACCCCCACTCTATGTTTCATCAAGTCATTAGCAATACCTTGGAGGGAGAAGTAGTGTTCCATCTAGCGAACTCAACCTATAGGGTTAGAGCCATAAAACTTGTTCATATATACTTTAGGAAGTATGTGCCACATCCGATAGGAGTATTACTCTTGTCTAAGTATTATTGCACTAACAAAATTCACAAATTTTGGATATTCTAGCAAAATTGTTTTGAGCTACCTATTTTGTAAAGGCTAAGGTTTGTAGTGTCCTAAGGACAAATGAATGTCAAGTAATATATCTCTTTGATATACATGAGGTTTTCCAAAAATAGTACTCCACTAAATCTTTCATGACACCAACTAAGGAGGATAAACCATACCCTTATCCATACCACTTGATTACCTAGTACACAAGAGTGATCTCCTAAGTGTTGTTCTTCATGTATTATAACAACAGGATGATCGAGAGACTTATGTAAGCCTAGTTTCAAGTGCACCTAGAGGGATTCCAGTATACTTATAGGTACGTGGAAGATCGAATTCATATGCATATTTTTTCTGATGCTATACTAATCAAAGGGGTATTAATAGAGGTATAAAAGGGTCTCCAACTAGGAGACTATATTTCTATTATTTTCATGTACTATGATTCCCCAACCATAGGTTTACCCATTAAAAAATAGATCTATGTGTTTAAATAAAATGGAACACATCTCTATCCTATAATTTTTTTTAATAAAATTTGGGCATGTTCTAGCACATGAAAGAGGTTTAATACCGCTTGTAACTTTACCACCAAAAACAAAAAAACATGAATACAATTAAAATAATTATAAGTGTGGAAAATCTAACTCAAGGACAATGAGATTAACCATGTAGAATATAACCCTTGTATTGATAGTTAAAAAAAAAGAAGTAATTTTCATGGGCCTTTTTGAGGGGGATTGTTTTTTGAGAACAACTCCAATACAATACCAATCCTTGCCAAAACATCCCATATCCTACTAGCTCTATACATAGTTTCTCCCTAACTACTTACGACCCTATCATCAATGAGTACCAACTAATTAGTGGACCTTATTTAATAAACATGACCCCAATGTTAGAAAGTTTTAGGGATAAAAACTGTGTATGAATTTTTGAAACTTCCAACATTTCAAGTGGACACTCCACCCATCATTGGGGTTAATTTTTTCCCTGATGATGGGTGGAGTGTCCACTCGAAACGTTGAACATTTCAAAACTTCATACACAATTTTTATCCAGAAAAATTTCTAACATTATGGCTAATTGTGGAAACCTACATACTCATAAAGAAGACCCTTTTAGATTGAGTATGTTATGATCCTTAACCCAAGAAATCAAATCACAAAAGAGATATCATAAAGGATCTATACTTTATTTATCAAAATACATTTAAGGTAGGAAAACACCTTACAATGATACTTGTATGGAAGGAATCCAATTTTGTTCACTTTCCTCTTAAGGTTGGGTGACCTCTCAATGAGATAAGCTTCAAATGTAATAAATGTTGGGTATGTGTTATATTCTTTGCACAATTGTGGGGAACTTTTTTGGGGGGTTTATTCACCAGATTTTTGGGTTGTCTTTCGCCTTTGGCAGTTCCGTGGCACATGGTATTTAAGCCCATGGTTTTCTAATTCTGGTTGAGGAATTAAGGTTGTAATCTATTACATCGATGGATTAGGGGTTTTTGGATGACATAGGATCCTAGATATCGTATTGTAAACAATGAAGTTTGGTGATGAATATAGTTATAGGTATGTCTCTAATACAAGTTTCTATTTTTCTCATTTGGGTTTCCAGGGTAAATATTTGTGTATATGTGTGATTGAAGTTGTTTTCTTTTCTGTGTTAATAATATGTGTTTGCATTGCATTAATGTAAAAGGTTTAAAACTATCAGAGTGATTATTGGTTTCAGGAGGATGCCTTTGTGGCTAAGGGTTTGTCTTAGGTCTGTGATAAGCCTTGCTTCAGTGGGAGCTATGCAATATCAATTCTTGTGGTGAAAAGAAATGGAAAGCAATTCAAAAATAGAGATTGAAAAATTTAATGGGAAAATTTTTGAGTTGTGGAAGCTCAAGATGGAAGATATTTTGGTAAACAACGATCAATGGGTCATTGTAGATCTAGGTATTGCACCTATGAGAATGCTAATAGAAGATTGGAAAAATTTGGATCGGAAGGCAAAAAGAACAATTCGGTTTTATTATTATTTAATGTGTCAGGGGAAGCGACAACGAAGTAATTATGGAATAAGTTAGGGGCTTTGTATCAATCTAAGTCCCTAGTAAACAAAATTTTCCTACGACAGAAGTTTTACATCCTGAGGATGAAAGATGGAGACTTGGTAACAGAGAATATGAATGCCTTCATACTATGGTAATTCAATTATTGTCTATTGATATTAATATTTCTAGTGAAGATAAGTGTATCAGTTTAAAGTGACTTTTACCAAAATTGTGGGATAGTCCAGTTGTGGTCATAGGCAGTAATGAAACTACTTTATGTTTCGATGATGTGGTCTCATACTTGTTTTTGGAGGAGATGAGGGGGAAAAACATGGAAATTTAGAGCACATATGACTTATTTATAAGAGGATGCTCCCAAGAAAGAAATAAAAATGATTCCTCAAGTGGGAGATATGAATCTAGAGGATAATCTAAATCTCCAAGAAAATTCATAAAGGTTGTTGGAGATGTGGAAAAGAAGGGCATTACCAGAAACAATGTAGATCCAAAAGTGTTGATAGAGGTAAGGGATCTGATGATGCCACTTCTATAGAAGAAAAAAACTCTACATATGAAGGAGGGGATGCGTACTTGGATTCTTCAAGAACACATGCAGATCATGAGGCATGGTTTGTTGACTCAGGTGCATCCTTTCATATGAATCCTCGAAGGGAGTGGTTTTGTGGGTATGAAAGGTATGATGGGGGTGATATTTTTCTAAGAGACGACTCTACTGCCAAAATCGTAGGATGAGTAAAAGTCAAGTTGAATCTCATGGATGGTAGGATTAGAACACTCTCTGGTGTTTTTCACATCCCAGGATTGGCCAGGAATTTGATTTCTGTAAGCAAGATGGACGATGGAGGTGTAAAAACAATGTTTTAAAAGTAAACCTATATGATAGTTCTAGGAGCAATGGTGTCATTGAGGGGAGTTCAAATTTGATCTTTGTATAAGTTGTTGGGAAGCACTATTAGTGACGAGTGCAACCTTTTTTTTTTCTTGAGATTGGAGACGAAGAAATAAAAACTCCTATAGTCTCTAGAGAAAAGATTATGTTGTGGCATCAAAGACTAGGGCATATATGAGAGAAGGGGCTTCGATTACTACATTGTAAGGGTATGTTGAATTTCTCTTTGGATATTGATTTCTGTAAACATTTCTTGTATGGGAAGCATAATCAAGTAAGATTCTCCTCTAGTGCTATGAGGGCAAGGGTAATTTTACAGTTGGTGTATAGTGATGTGTTTGGACCTATGATGATTCCGTCACTAGGTAAATATATGTACCATGTCTCATTTTTAGATGAATTCTCAAGGAATACATGGATTTAGTTCCTCGAGAAGAAATATTAAGTCTTTGACAACTTTAAATAATTTAAGGCTCTTGTGGAAAATTAGATAGAGAAGAAAATTAAGGTGATGAGGATGGATAATGGTGGAGAATTCTACAGGAATGAATTTGAGGAATTATGTAAGAAATTTGGTATAGAAAGGTAGAAGAATACACCATACACACCTCATTAGAATGGAGTTCCATAAAGGATGAACAAGATGTTGATGGAAAGAGAAAGGAGCATGCTCAGTGGTGTCGAGTTGGGACATGAATTCTGGGCAGAGGCAATGGACACTGGATGTTACCTGGTAAATCAATCAACCTCATCAGTTTTGGATGACACGACTCCACATGAGGTATGGACTAGTAAGAAATTCTCTCTGACACATCTTAGGATTTTGGTTTTGATGCTTATGTACACATTGCAAAGGAGAAAAGGAGTAAGCTAGATAAAAAGGATGAAAAGTGTATCTTTATTAGCTATAAAGATGGTCTATAAGGTTATAATATTTGGAACCTAGAAATTAAGAAGGTAGTGTATAATCGAGATGTGGTATTTAGAGAAATCAAAGATGTTGTCAAACTAAAAGTCATACCAAGGGAGGAAAAACAAGAGAAAATAGAGTTTGAATTGAAGGATAATGAATCCGACTCTACAAAAGAACATGAATTAGAAGAAGAAGATCTTCATACTCTATTATTGAGGAGATTGGTATAGGAAAGAAGACAACCAGAAGGGTATACTCCACCATATTTCCATTCAAATTTTTCTTTGTTTATTACTGGTGATGATCCTAGAACTGTTAGGGAGGAAGTGGATTTAGAGGATGGAAAACTATGGAAAAAGACCATGGCTGAAGAAATGGTAGCCTTGGAAAAGAATGAGGCTTGGGATATATTGGAGTTGTTGACTAGAAGAAATCCCATTGGCAAAAAATGGGTGTTTAAGAAGAAGTTGAATGTATAAGGAAAAGTGGAGAAATACAAATATCGATTAGTGACAAAAGGTTATTCCTAGGTAGATGAAATTGACTTTGATGAAATTATTTCTCCTATTGCCAAGTTAACTTCTATTTGATTTCTTTCATCTATTGTTGCTACTTTTGATTTTGAAGTAGAATAAATGGATGTGAATACAACATTTCAACACGGGGAGTTGGAACAATAAATATACATGCAGTAGGAAGAAGGATTTGTAGTGAAGGGAAATATATAGATGGTATACATGTTGAAGAAGTCCCTATATGGGTTAAGACAATAACCAAGGATGTGGTATCAAAATTTGATAATTATATATTGGGACTTGGCTTCACAAGAAGCAAATCCGATCACTGTGTGTATTTCAAATTAGTATGTGATCATCTTATTTATTTGGTTTTGTATGTGGATGATATGTTGTTGATAGGAAATAACAAGGAAATTATCGAGGATGTGAAAACTCAGTTGTCCTTTAAATTTGACATGAAATATCTTGGTGCTGTAAATTTTATTCTGGGCATGAAAATTAAAAGAAATCATGAAAACAAGGAACTCTGGTTGAACCAATGAATATATGTTAAGTCAATATTGTGGAGGTTTAATATGTAGGAATGTAAACATGTCAAGGTCCCTATTCATGTAGGTGTAAATTTATCCATAGATCAATGTTCAAAGAAAGAGGAAGAGGAAGAGGACATGTCCCATGTTTTGTATGCTAGTGTGGTTGGTAGTTTGATGTATGCAATCGTTTGTACTAGCTTGTCGAACATTGTGCATGCAGTGGGATTTTTGAGCAGGTATGTGTCCAAAATAGGGAAGGAGCATTGGGGGGTAGTAAAGAGGGTTTTTAGGTATTTGTGCGGCACTACTACTTATGGATTATGTTACCAAGGAATAATAGGATTTGATAGAGTGTTGGGAATACATGGCTTTGTTGATGCAAATTGGGTTGGAGTTCTGGATGGCAGAAGATCTATAAGTGGGTATGGTTTAACCTATTTGGAGGAGCAATCTTTTGGATGAGAAAAACACATTCTATAATGGCACTCTCAACTACAAAATTTGAATACATGACAACCACTCATGTAAGCAAAGAAGAAATATGGTTACAAAGATTGTGTTTAGGTATTTAGTTGGTACAACAAGATATAAGGATAGATAGTGACAGTTAGAGTGCAATCTTCCTAGTGAGGAACCTAGCTTATCATTATAAGACGAAGCATATCAATGTTCTGTATCATTTTTTCAGAGACATGGTTGAAGAGAAGAAGGTGTTACTGGTGAAGGCAGACACTTTGGAGAACATTGCAGATTCATTAAAAAAGTCTGTGAGAACTAAGAAGTTATTTTGGTTTAGAGAATCAATTGGAATTTCTACCCTAGATTGTTGATCATGAAAGATTGTGATCCCTGTAAGCAAAGAAAAAAACAAGTGGGAGAATGTTGGGTATGTGTTATATTCTTTTCAAAATTTTGGGGTTTATTCACTAAATTTTTGGGTAGTCTTTCACCTTTGACAGGGGCAATTTTTTTCCTTTTGCAGTTTAGTGGCGCAAGGTATTTCATCCCATGGTTTTCTAATTTTGGTTACAGAATTAAGGTTGTAATATAATCCAGGTCAATGGATTAGGGGATTTTTGGATGCCACAGGATCTTATATGTTGTAAACAATGAAGTTTGATGATGAATAGAATTAGAGGTGCAACTCTAAAGCAAGTTGCTAGTTTTCTCGATTGGGTTTCCAAGGTAAATCTCTATGTATATGTGTGATTGCAATTATTTTATTTTCTATGTTAAGAATCCATGTGTGCATTTCATTAATGTAAAAGTTTTAAAACTTACAATAAATTCCACACATATTCCATAAGGAGGATGTCATCCTTTTTTATAGCTAATAAGAGAACCCTAATCATAAAAACCTCCTAACTATCTAATGGACCTTATTTAATGATGCCACATTACATTTCATCAATATTAACTACCATAGTGGGCCTTATTTAATAATAAAAAAAATAATGGACCTAGTCCACCTTACATTGAATGTAATCCACTTTTATTACTCTAATAGGCCCTTCTCCTCCCCATTACACCCCTAGGGAGAATCCCAACATTCCACCCCCCTTAGAAAAACATTTCCCTGAATGCTTATTGTGAGGAGGTAGAACCATGAACTACGTTCCCATGGATAAGTGTTGACTACAGTGCTGAAGGAAGCCAAGGAACCAAGGTCCCTTGTATAAGTGATAGCCACTATGTTGAAGTATTCCAAAAGGCTCCACCATAAACCTAGATCCCATGTACAAGTGTCTATATCAATGTTGAAGTATCCCATGTCCCATATGCAGAAAATAATTGCAAAACAAAAGTAATCGAAGGAGATGATTCATAGACCTAGGTCCCATGTCCAAGAACTCATGTTGACTCCCCATAGAATATACTTGAGCTTAATACCTAGGTAAGAATGGTGCTCCAAATTCCTAACACAGTCATGTGGATAAAATTATATAGATCCAACCTTATCTAAAAAATTCCTCCACATAATTGCCAAAGGTTAGATGGGGATATAGAAGGAATACCACCAATGGAGAATATGTAAGCTAAAAAAAAGTAGTCATAACCTTGTCCTAACTTCCTTCCATGGTGTTTTCTATATAAGGGGGAATAGAGTCATCAAATAGAAGGTGAAAGTAATTGTCTCCCAGAAATCATAACTATTCATGTACCGGTTATCACAATCATCCTCTATATCATACCAGACATATCGTTCTTGGTTATACTTGTCACTAATGGCATCAATAATACTAGACTCCTTAAATTCATGTAATATTTCCTTCATATCTTGTTGATATCGATTGATTGAATTATTCATATTTTTTTGATATTGGTTGATTGATTCTATTTGATACAAGTCAATAGAATGGAAAAATGCCATCAAATGTTCATCCCATGTCATATTCCTTAACATTGTCTTACTTTTTTTTTCCAGTTCCATTAGGGTTTGGAGGTGGAATGTTTCAAGGGTTGTAGTGCACTGGATATAGATCATAAGGATAACATATAATATATCACATCAAACCCCTGAAATTCCTCTATCTAATGGCATTGGTCTAGGTGCAATATGGGCACCTTGTAAAAATATATATTCTTTGCAATCCATGTAGCTATCATAGAAGAACCTTAAAATAGCTAATTTTAAATCAACGATATCTTCACTTTCTAGACTCTAATTTGGATGATTTTTGTTTTGAACTATGACATTTTTCTAAGAGGAATTCAAATATGCAAATGGTTTCTTCAAAGTATTCTAAGAAAGCTACAATAATTTATTTGAGTGTCACTTCCCTCATTTTTGATCGAAGAAAGAGCTCTGATACCAATTGTTATGATCCTTAAACCAATAAATTGAATCACAAAAGAGATATCATAAATTCTCTACACTTTATTGATCAAAATACCCTTAAGTTAGGGAAACACCTTTTAATGATCCTTTTTGTGTGGAAGCAATCTACTCATGTTCACTTGCTTCTTAACGTTGGGAAGCCTCTCAATGAGATAAGCTCCAAATATAATAAAATTCATGCATATTCCATAAGGAGGAATCCATCCTTATTTATAGCTAACAAGGGAACCCTAATCATAACAACCTCCTAACAACCTAGTGGACCTTTAATGAGATCAAAAATTACATTTATTTAATACTAATTACTATAATGGGCCTTATTTAATAATAACAAACATAGTGGACCTAGGCCACCTTATATTGAATGAACTCCACTATTATTACTCTAATGGGCCCTTCACCCCTCTATTTGATCCAAATTGGATATGAAAATAACAATTGGCTATCAACACATGCTCTAAGATGATCACCATGGGCATTGTTTAAGGCTATGGTTGATGAAGGAGATCAAATTGTTGGTGTGAAGGGCCCCATGCCATCAAAATTGATTTCCATTTTTGTATGTAATATATGTAAATTCAAGTAGTATATTGTTGTATGGGAAGTAATAATGATATGTTTATGAGACCTTTTCCATGTGGGAAAAAAGACAAACAAATAGGGAAAATAAAAATAAATGGATTGGAGAGAAGATGAAGCGTTGGGGACGCCTGACCTTCCTGCTATCATCTCGGTTGGCTCATTCCTCTAATATTATGTTTCCCCAGCATGAGAAAAGGGTTCTTTGGCTGTGAATGATATAAAGAGGCTGCCTAGATGTCACTGAAGAGCATAAAGATGAACCAGAAATCATGTAACTTGCCCATTGTTGAATAATAAAGAGCCTGACTGAAGCCAAAAGAATGTTGGTTTTCCTGTTGGGGTTTCTAGGGTAAATTCAAAGTTTATGTGTGATGATTGTTGTGGTTTTATTTGTTTATGAATGAAAAATGGTGTGCATTGTAAGTTAATGGTTGTTTGTGCATGGTTTCAATAACAAGAACTTCACGTTGTTTGGTTTAAGCTCATTTTATATTACTATGGTTCCCATGGGTCAGTAAGATAGAATAACATCTCTTTAATATTACCACACATTGATTATGAAGTTGGAAATTGATGGCCATCTGTTTAGAGTAGTTGTTATTTACTTGGGGGTTTCTAATTTCATTTTTAGATTTGTTGGGTACATTCTCGACTTTGTTGGGTGTTTTCCATCCCCATAAATCATAAACAGAAAATATATCGAATTTTAGGGTTGTCAGGGTGTTTATTAGCTTCCCACAAACTATATACTTGTTTTTTCAATTCAGTCAGCGATCAATTTCACCTCCATATGTTTTCCTCTATATTTGGATGCACAAATCAACTTCAAGACGTCTTTAGTTGATGTAGAATTACCAAAATATCCCTTGGGAATTTTTATGTATTGTGGGTTACTGAAAGCGTCCCCAAAATGTTTTCCTACACAACTGGTTGTTGAGTCCATCCTCCAAACGGTTTTACACACCATGGGTCATCAAAATTTCCGTTCGAACTTTATCCTCAATTGTTGGCTTCCAAATACCTCTTTCCCAAGTTTCCCCTTCATGGTTGGCTGCTGAATTCACATTTTAACTATTTATTTGAACCTTAGGTCGACCCATTTTAGAAGTGGTTCTTTCTTGGTCGACTTCCACTTCTTGATTTGACTGCCAATCCTTCCTAATCAACCCAATATTCCCACCTTTCAACTGGAGTATCTTTTGGTTGGTTTGACTTTATTGATCTACCCAAATTTCATCTAATCCGACTTGGTCGCCTCAGCTTTGATCAAATTCCCTTTCACTCACTTGACTTGAATCGACTTGCATTTTCTGACTCCTTTTTTTACCCAACTTTCATGTGTTTGAATCACCTTACATAATTCGACTTCGACTCAGTCTTCGACACAAATTCCTCTTCATTTGATTGACTTGACTTGGTTGGTTCAGTCTGTACAATTATTTAAAAGAGAAAAAAATTTAGTTGTTGAAAGGTTTCCATGTTGGTGAGACATATAGGCTATAATCCTTCCGTTTACAAGTCATATGGTATCAGAGCATAAGTTCGAATGCATTTAGTGAGACTTGTATGTTAAGTACCCACAGTGATTAAAAAATAAGTGGACAAGAGTTGTTTCCAGGGATAGAGCGAAGTAGAGCATCAAGAATGTTAGGGGAAAATTATGAAGGAGAAGAAGAAGAAGATCCCAGGGTCAGGTTGGGTCATTTTGAGAAGAGTTTGGCCACATTGACATCCATGCTGTCACAACTATTGGTAGCGAAGGGAAAGGAAAAACTATTAACAGAGGCTTGTCATGAAGGCCCTACGAAGGAAGAAAATAAGCTAGAGACATAGCGTAATACTGAGCCAGAGATGTGAGAGTGCAATTGAATTTTTTTTCAATTACTTCCTAATTAACTTAGTGATAAAATGAAGAGTTGTACATTTAATTTTCAATCCAAGGTCGTATCTTACTTACGAACTTTCGTGCACCATATATGCAAGTTGTAGTTCTGTAATTACTAACGAGTTGTAGTACTTTTAATGTTACAAGTCTAGATTTCAAAATACTTAATTAAGTCACCAAGCTATCCTACTTTCTAAAATTGTAGGAAAAGAAAATCACATTTGGGAAAAGTAAATCCCTCTTGTGGAAAGTAAATCACACTTTGAGGAAAGTAAATCACACATAAATAAATAAAATCACACTTGCGGAAAGTAAATCACACTTGCATAAAGGGAATCACACTTGCAGAAAGTAAACTAGACTTACATAAAGGAAATCACACTTGCAGAAACTAAAGTTATACTAATGGTGACTTTCTCAAGTAAAATGATGACCTGGAATTATTATAATTCTCATACATCCAATGATGATCACGAAATCAAAATAATATCAATCCCAAATTGTTGAAGAATAAAGTTACCATAACTCTAAATGAAAGAAAAATAAAATGAAGTTGTGAGCGGAGTTGCAACAATGTAGCTGCAACACAAAAGTTATTGTGAGTTGTAGCGACACAAGTTGCAACAAAAGAGCTATAACACAAAAGGATGTAATGATGTGAGTCACGACAATTAGAGTTGTAGCCATAGATGTATAACATGAAGGCTACAACGATGCAAACAATAAGAGTTGTAGCAGCGCATGTGATTAAAAACTTATGAGGATTGAATCAAGCATCAAGTTGCAACTTAAGGTTGTGAAACTCATGTTATAAGGAAATTTAACATCAACCACACTTGAATGCAATGAACTATTCTACGAATATGGAACTTTAGCAAATTAAGAAAGAAAAAAAACTATGGAATAAAATGAATAGAATTGAAATGCTAGATCCTACTTTGTAATATACAGGAAATACCTGACTATGGAGGGGGCCCTACCCCCTTAGACAAGGAACTGATCTACGAAGAAAAAATAACACGAACTTTCAACACATCGTTACATGAACATGAAGAAGAAATGAAATTATATTGCAGAAGTATGAAAATTACAATAACAACTTAATTCTATCGCTAGAATAATTCTTCCCCTCAGCTCAAGGGAATCTAGGGTTCTTATAAAATACAAATGATGTTTAAAATAACTAAAAGAGACAAATGGAAAACCATAAGGATCAATAATTCATTCATTTACATTGATATTGCTGAATTTTAGTAAAGATCGAGAATATGTTGACTCGGATCAGTTGAGCGTCAGTTGGTAGGAAAACTGATTTCTCTTTTCATTGTCCACTTGTCTTCTGTCGCTTTCCTACGTGAGGCATGTTCCCTGACTGTCAATTGTATTATTGACGACTATGTTGGAGTTCTTTATACTCGTAGTTGCAGTAATGGCGTCATATTTAGAACTATAAAAACAACGTCCTTGTAACTGCAACATCGTTGTCATACTTGGAGTTGCAACAATGGAGAGCGCAACTAGAGTTGCATAAGTTGTATTGTGCTCGGAGTTGTAGAAATGAAGAGGAATTGTAGACGCTATAAGGAGTTGTGACTACTGCATGGAAACCATTGTAATTGTTGTGTATATCAATGTTAGTGCATGAATGTAACAAGTTTCTTAAAAAATATGCAAGAATAACATAAAAATGGAATATGGGGAAAGATTCATACCTTGATGAAAAAGTTCTACAAAAATGGATAAGGAAGGTGTCAAAAAGTAAATGATTAGTGGAAAATGATAAGGAAAAAGGTACTAGACAGGCGCTGAAAGTATGGCAATTTAGGCACCTGTCATCTCCCCCAACACAAAATTGTTGCATGTCCCTATGCAACCAACAATCACTAAGAGTTAGAGGAATCAAGGTGACCATGGAGGTCACTGACACAACAAACTACTTCTCTTGCTTCCTTCTTATTTTCACTAGTGTCATGCTCTACCGTGACTCCTATGTCTTATTCTAGTTCCCGTTTTTTTTTTTCAGTTTAAGTGGCTTCATCAATTAACATAAAGTGTGGCCTAGACAACTACTTCCCTTTTTTCTTTAATTTGAATTGTTTTTTTTTTATTTTGTAATCCAATGAAGGGTTCCCCTACAACAAGAGGACTTGTTGCAGGGTAACCTTATTTCTCAGGTGCCCTTTGTTATTCAAGCTCATGCTTCAACATTTCTAGATTGAGCTACAACTTCCAGTTCTTCATTCTCAACATTTTTTTTTGTTTGACCAAATATGCATAAATAGGTTAGGAGTGTGGGATGCTTACCTAGGATGTGATAGTAAGCTTCCTTTGAGGCTCAATAGTCTTAATTTTTTATTCATGTTTCCCTAGTTCTTGTGCATTCATTGAGTCATCTCCACAAGTGTTTCCTGTTGGATCATCAAACTCTTCTACTTCACATTCTTCCTTGTTTGATACCTGTGAGTGGGAAGGTCGTCCCCCAAGAGTGCCTCCTACTGGTTCTTGTGTAACAATAGTGGGATTTGGTTCTAATTATTCCTTCTATTCTGGATTGGAATTTTTTTAATCAAGAGTGCCTCTTGCTGGTTCGCATGGGTCAGTAAGAGCTTCTAGTTCCTATGGAGGAGCATGTGGATCGATAGAGTGATCTAGTGTTTAAGGATAAATTCGTAGGTGCGGACACAGACCAATCTCCCTAGATCCACCTGGATCTAGAACAAAACAGGACAGAATAGGACGCTTTCCTTAAGTTTTAAATATTGAATTTACTAAGAGGCAAGAATAAGTAACATACC
>SNQJ01S0006482.1:256236-273746 GCA_010110895.2 Picea sitchensis
CAGTCATACCCATATTGGAGCAAAAATCCTTGAGGATTCTTAGTTGGTTTTCAAGATCATGGGGACTCCTTGCCATAAGAACGATATCATCGGCATAAAGAAGAAGATTGATGACTATACTAGTGAGAGTAGGGCCGACACAATTTGTTTTTTCCAAGCATTCTTCTAGCTTGTCAATGTATATGCCAAAAAGGGTAGGGGACAAGGGACAACCTTGTTTGACTCCGATATTGCAGTTAATCTCTTTTGATCGGCCCTTAGTGTTTTTAAACTTAGCAATAACGTTCTCATACATCCTTATTGCATCAGCCCTCAACTTGAGAGGCACTTTTATCTCTTCCAACCTATTCCAAAGTTTTTTCGTAGGAACCATGTCAAAAGCTTTTCTAAAGTCAACAAAACAACAAAAAAGATTGGTTTTAGTATTGCGGAACTCCTGTGTAATGATCCTAAAGGTAACAAGATGGTCCACAATTGAATGATATCTCCTAAACCCGGCCTGACCTTTAGCTCTTTTACCGTGACTTTCTAGCCAAAGGCTAATCTTCTTTTCCAAAATAATTCCATAAAGCTTGGCTAAAATCGAGCTAATCATAATGGTCCTATAACTAGAGGGAATGTTTTTATCCCCATGTTTCTATCCTATATATATTAAATTGAATTTAAAAAAAAATGAAATTTTAAAATTATGTTATTAAAATTTTATGGAGATAAATTGTGTATAAAGTTTTGAAACGTTTTTGGAAAAATATATATATATTTCTAATTTTTAATTAGTGGAAATCTTCCATTAGACAAATTTCCCCTAGTTTGAAAAACATTTGTCAAAAAATAAACTGAATTAAAAAATATAAAATTGCAAAATCTTTTTATAATGTCATGTATTGGTATCTTTGATGCAATAAAACATAATCTATAATAGAATTGTGATGTAATTAAACACCATTGATTTTGAGCAGCCAAGTTTATTCCAATACAATGTCTTCACATTGATCAACAACATATGGCGACTTCACCATGATCAACATCATTTATATTCTTTATTTGTCAAAGACTATGAGGAAACTAGAGGAAGGTGTAGATAAGCATTGATTTGTCAAAGTTCCCAACAAACAAAAGTCAGGTAAGAAACACCTCAACCTGACTGCCAACAATGGTCCCAAAGTGGGTAATAGCATCAAGACATTAGGATCCCAATCAGATAAGTAGCATCAAGATCGAGAAATGGAAGCAAGAGATGCAATAAATGGTGCTATAGCAAAGCCCTCTCTCAAAGCCACCTTAGTGGAACCAAATTCAAGAAAAAAGATACAACATTTCAAAACATTGAAGAAGAAATTGAGGGCCAAGAAGATCCGAAGATGGAGACAAATGAGGAAGAAAATACTAACATGGAGGAAGAAGAACCAGAGAAGACAAGTGACATCAAAATGAAAGAGGTTGATCTTCTTGTTGTAATCACAAAATATGAGGAAAATCATTTAACCAATTTCTCATAAACACAATTGCAATCCTTACAAAAGGAATTATGGTGAGAAAAAGCTAAAGCATGATCCACCTCTCTAAGTCAAGGACACTCAACTGGACTGGGTATCTGAATGACTCACTCAAATCAATGAGAAAACAAGAGGAGAGGAAAAGAAATGGAGAAGAAAACTTGGGAAGCAAAATATTTAGGAGGAAGAAGATCAATTGCTAGACTCATAACATGTAGTATCACTCCCAAACAAGTATTTTGTCACTTAGCCTAAAGTTTAAAAATGAAAATAATATCATGGAATATCAGGGGGATAAATGGGATAGAGAAACAAAGGTTACTCAAAAACAAAATTGTTAAAGATTGCAAGTAGTATCCCTCCCAAACAAGTGTTTTGTCACTTGACCTAAAGTTTAAAAATGAAAATAATATCATGGAATATCAAGGGGGTAAATGGGAAAGACAAACAAAGGTTACTCGAGAACAAAATTGTTAAAGGCAAACCTATTATATTGATGATTCAAGAAATAAAATGTGACTAAGAAACTATAAAGGAGATGACATTGAGATGTTGGAAAGGATGTGATTTTGTAGCAATAAGCGTGGAGGGTTTCTCTGGAGGCTTAGAAATTTTAAGGAATTTGACCCATGTGGCTCTAGGAGATTTTAAGGAGATTGGATTAGCAGAAGGGGGTAATTTATACTAGCATTGAGATGTAATTAAACTCCATTGATTTTGAGCAGCCAAGTGTATTCCAATACAGTGGTTTCACCTTGATCAACATCATACAACGACTTCACCGTGATAAACATCATTTATAGTTTTTATTTGTCAAAGACTGAGGAAACTAGAGGAAGGTGTAGATAAGGATTTATTTGTCAAAGTTCCCAACAAACAAAAGTCGAGTAAGAAAAACCTCAACCCGACTACCAATACTGGTCCCAAAGTGGGCAATAACATCCATGCCTTAGGATCCAAATTAGATAAGGAGCATGAAGACCAAGAAATGGAAGCAAGAGATGCAATAAATGGTGTTATAACAGAGCACTCTCTCAAAGCCACGTTAGCGGAACCAAAATGCAAGAAAAAAGAGACAACATTTCAAAACATTAAAGAAGAAATTGAGGGCCAAGAAGATCTAAATATGGAGACAAGTGAGGAAGAAAACACTGACACGGAGGAAGAAGAACCAAAGAAAACAAGTGACATCAAAATGGAAGAGGTTGATCTTCTTGTTGTAATCACAAAATATGAGGAAAATAATTTAACCAATCTCTCAAAAACACAGTTGTAATCCTTACAAAAGGAATTATGGTGAGGAAAAGCTAAAGCATTCTCCACCTCTCTAAGTTAGGGACAATCAACTAATCAACCAGACTGGGTATCTAAATGACTCATCTCAAATCAATAAGAAAACATGAGGAGAGGAAAAGAAATGGGGAAGAAAACTTGGGAATCAAAATATTTAAGAGGAAGGAGATCAATTCCTAGACTCATAGCAAGTAGTACCACTCTCAAACAAATATTTTGTCACTTAGCCTAAAGTTTAAAAATGAAAACAATATCATGGACCATCAGGGGGGTAAATGGGAAAGACAAACAAAGGTTACTCAAGAACAAAATTGTTAAAGACAAACCTACTATATTGATGGTTCAAGAAATAAAATGTGACTGAGCAACTAGACAGAGATGGCATTAAGATGTTGGAAAGGAAGTGATTTTGTAGCAAAGTGTGAAAGTTTTCTCTGGAGCCTTAGAAATTTTATGGAATCTGACACATGTGGTTCTAATAGATTTCATTAGAACAAATTGTACTATCATAACAAATTTTAAGGATATTGGATCAACATGAGGGGGTACCATAACCAATATATATGGTAGAAAGGAAACTCGAATTCCTAGACCTCTTGCAAAACCTAGGATATAATCTAGAAGAGAAACCCTAGATCATAGGTGAAAATTTCAATGTGATCGCCTCTCTTAGGGAGAAAAGAGGAGGCATTCGACATTTAGAGGAATATATTTTTAGCTTCAAAGGAATTATTACAATGTTAAAAATGGTGGATGTGACTACCCACAATGGTTGCCATACCTGGAATAATAAAAGAGGAAGAACACACCATATCGTGGTAAGATTAGATTGTTCCTTGTTTTTTAATCCCTTAAGAGAATAAGAGCAACATTCAAGGCATAAATGTTTCCCCACACAAGATCTGATTGGTTAAGACTCTTCTACTTTGAGAAAATCTAGTTAGAGCACCCATACTTTAAATTAACCATCAAACAATGGTGGGAGGAGGTAGAGTTAGATAGGGGTGCATCGATGTATTCATTCCAACAATGTATTATAACTCAAAATGCCACTTTTATGCATCCTTGATGCTGGCCTACTCATTCATACATCTGCCAACACATTTTGATGGAGTTCTTCTCAAAATACAACTTTTTGCTTGGCATACGTGCTCTGTTGCATATACAGAGTGCGTACATATGCTAGTTGCATACATGAAATCCCACGTACATATGCTTGTTGCACTACTGAAATCACGTGTGTACTCTAAAAAGTGACAAAAAAATATAAAATTTGCACTTTCTGATGGAGTTTACGAGCTATCTTAGGTTTTGCAACCATCTTACCTCATGTAGCCATTCTGACAACGAAATAAACATCATTTGCTCATATAAAAAGGGCCCTAGGGGGGTCATTTGGATATATCAAACTATAGGCAAGATAACTCTGCCAAATCTTATCCCTTGTTCCCCGGGCCTTCTACATTTTGCTCTGAGTTTTATCCTCAACATTCCCTTCCATTCACCTTCCTTATACCATCCATCCTTCTCCTCTTATGTTGGCATGTTGGTGGTGAAGATTGTATTGGGAATAGTGCACTTGGAGACACAGTAGAGAAACCCAGGTGAGGTTCATGGAGTGTCGCCAACAAAGTTTAGGTTGTAACTTGCAATTTTGTTATCAATAAAAGAGAAAAGTTTTTGTCCCAGATCTTATGTCTATGTGTTTAGGTTTATGTATCTTTTCATGAATAACTAACTCTTTAGATAATATTAATAATTAAGCATGTGTTGTCCTAGATTGTTCTATAGCATTGTTTCAGGCCAGCTTTGGGAGGAGGCATTCAGTCTTGGAACAGACAACAATCTGAAGGGATCAACATCATCCATAAGGACTTAAGGTACACATTTCTATCTTACTTCTCTTCCCTTAATTATCACAAGTTCGTGTGTGGTTTGTGGTAGAATAAAACATTTTCTTTCTTTTAGGGTTTTAAGGCTCTACCTAGTTGCTAGACCCAGATTAGGGGGATTTTCCCCATAGCAGAATTCACGACTCCACTAGGGAGTCTCTCTAGGGTCTTTTTTAGGAGATCTTTGTTTGGCTTAAATTCCCATTTGTTTAAGTATTTTGAGTCTTTTTGGGCCTCCGGTCACCTTACTGATGCTTACCAGATTTCTTGAGTTGAGTGCCCTGTCTGAATCTTTTTCTTTTTTGAAGATTTTCAACAATGTATGCGCCATGTTATATACCCAGCCCACGCACATACGCGTTCTGCATAATCCACAACTAGCGTACATATGCAGGCTGATTGTGCTCATCACACGTCTCTATCATCTGGAAGAGTTTTTTCAAAAGGATTTTCTTTCATTTTACGAAGCCCTTGGTGTCTCGGGTCTTATTGAGTTTCTTGGGTCTCTCTTGGCTATGGTTTAGCTAGGTTCAACGCTCAGATTATCTTGGAACTTGTGAAGAAATCTTTTTGTTTGTCGTCAAGGTTAAGGGTGCACTTGTGAGCTTTAGGTCCTCCCATGGATTCCAGTGAATCCCTGATTTCAAGCAGTGGTTTAGGGTCTGTGTCAGTCTTTGGTTTGTCATCCTTCTTCTTGATTATGCTTTGAAAAAATAAAAAATATAGTTACTTGCTATTTTCATTTCTAAGCATATAAAAAAAAAATTGGTGTAGTTCATTAACTCCATTTGCATTTTATTATGCATGTTTGTTTGGTGTTAGTAGCTTAGGTTGTTTCTATAAAAGAAAAGAGTTATGATTCCAAAGTTCCTTTTAGGCTTCTTCCTTGAAAGTTTTAGTAGTTTGCATTGCATTTTGAAACAAAAAAGCATTCTAGGAAAAAATGCATTTTAGGATCTTGGTCTATATTTTGAAAAGTTTGCACCTTCAAAGTTAAAAAGCCATTTTTAATTTTAATTTTTTTTTTTTTTTTTTTCAGTTGTAGAATGTAGTTTGCTTTCTGCACAATGTTTTAAAAGTTTATTAACTCTTCTCTTTCGTCTATGAAGAACACCACAAGTTTCACTTCCGCACCCCTTGACTAATAGAGCCATTAAAATCAACGATTAATTCTAAAATCAACTAGAATTTTCTGTTTATAAGGTACACCAAGTAGTCTAGGCTTTAGGGCCTTGAAATAGGTGTGGAGAGGAAACTCTTCAAGGCCACTTAAATAAAATTAAGAGTTTGTGATAGGGAATGTAAAAGTCCAGTTTCGTAAGATTTAGCCAGTACCCCCCTCTAACACAGGGTCTAAACATGAGGTCGCATGAGGAAAGGTAGAGGAGATAACCCCTCCAAAGCCGGACCAAGCATAGTGGGGATCGTATATTGAGGATAATTATTGGGATCTTTGCTGACCACATTTTACTATGAAGCTTCGTGGACCTCAAATTCGTTCAGGATCCTCAGTTGTCTTCCAGACGATTTGTCTTCGGTACCCTTGAAAGGCTTTGGACTTTGTTGTCCTGCTCATTATGATCAACCTGATTGTCGACTATACCCACCTGGTGACTAACTACGAGTTGGAAACTTAGTAGCCTTTTTGTAGGGACTTACACAGGTGACTGCGGGGGTATACCACGGTACCTAGGGTAGACGTTGGATCACACTTTGCAGAGTATACCAAGAGGGTGTTTTCGTGTTCGATTTACACTTGCATTGGTAAGTTTCTCTAGTGTTGATTAGTGTAACTATTCTTCCTACTAGTTTGTTGATTGCTTGATTTGCCTTTAGAGAATTTTTAGTGTGTGCTCTATGTTTCGCACTAGCTTAACCATATAGTGTCGGTTGATCATTTCACAAGGTGGAAGATCAACGACTCCATCGTTCGCATAGGCTTCAGGGTCTGCCGCTTGTAACTTTGGAGCCACCTCCACCATCGCTGAGGCGAAGGCTAGATCAAGAGGGTTCTTTTAAAGTGACCGGGCCATCGAAAGTTGTGCCCGAGCTTGCTCCTAGAGAATATACATTTGGACCAGAGGAGTCTATAGTTTATGACCTTGAAGCTGAAGGCTTTAGGCCCTCAAACCATTCGATCACCGATTTATCAATGTCACTCCTTATTCAGGTAGTCCCTCATGATGTGACTACTCTTGATCATTGTCTTGTTAAGCGATTGGTGATGGAAGCAACTAATGCTACCTCTTATGGGAGTCCTCATACTCCCATCCCAACTGCAGTTGGAGGGGGTGTTGTGCCCCCTCCCCCACCTTCCCCTACAAGGACTACTGCAAACCAGACACCTACAACTTTTGGCAGTGGCACAATCCCCATAACGACTATGACCATTGTTCCCTCTATACAGAACATGTCTGGTGCTCCTTTTTCATATGGGATGTCGAGTTTCGACTCGAGCTCAACTTTAACTTACTCTACTCTACAAACTATTGGTCTGGGGGCAAGGAGTTCTAATTCTCCCTTACAAGGATCCTTTACGAGCACCATTGCTCCGTTTAATGCTATCCCTTACAATGGGAGTCATGTCCATCCCCCTCGCTTGGAGGTGATTTCCAACAGCCATCCAGGCTTAATACCATTTCCATCTCGTTTAGTGGAGGGAGTCATGGGCCTCAGTCCTATATGACTCTGGTTGGGTCTATGCCTTTCTCTTTGTTTGGTGCTTTCAGAAACAACACTTTCTCATCATCCCCATTCTCGTAAGGGGGAAACCCCTTCTTTAACCAACCTAACCTTTTGCAAGGCTTTGTTCCTTCATAGGGAGTGATGAAAAGAGCCTTCTCCTCTCAAGGTCTTGGAAATTCCTGGCAAGGCTCTTTTCCTTCACAAGGGATGTTGATCGAGGGCAACCCCTCCCACACTCAGTGGAACCCTGGGCAGGGTTCAGTACCTATGCCAGGAGGATCGACTAGGGGCATCCCCAACCAAGTTCCTTGGAATACCATGCAAGGAGCAATCCCTACCCAAGGTATATCATCGAATTATGTGAATCCGTCGATGATGTAAAAGAACACACAAACTACTTATACTAGCCAAGGACACCATGGTTTCTACCAAAACCATGGCCAACAAGCAAACTTTTCCTAGCAACCTGGTGACAACCAAAATCCAGGCTCCTCTTTTCCTTTGAATCCACTGCAACCTAGGTTACCTTTCCTGGAAACTCTTCATTTTCTAGATTTGCAAGGTTGTTGAATGATCCGATCCATCATGATCCACTTTGGCCCTCTATGCCAACTAAGATACCAAAATTTGAAGGCAATCCTAGCGAAGATCTAGGTGATCATGTTACAACGTTTCACTTATGGTGCTCCTCCAACTTGTTGAAGGATGACTATGTTAAGTTGTATTTATTTCAACACACTCTCGTAGGATGTGTTACAAAATGGTATATCGAACTCGATAGCTCAAAGTATTCTTACTTTAATGATGTGTAAATGGTTTTCTTAAACCATTTCCAATTACTGGTGAGGTACAATGCCGACACCGAGTTGTTGGCCAACTTCGAGTAGACAAAAATTGTCCATATCTCCAATCACATCCGAGAATGGAATCACCAAAGAGCTTGATCAAAGTGAAGGTCCCTACCACATTTTTGCTTGAGTGATTCCTCAAGTCTGTGGTGCCTTCTTTCTCCAAAGACGTTGCGACTTCCAGAGTGTTCAATGAAGAAGAGGCTATTATGAGAGCCCAACAATTGGAATTGATTTATTCTCAATCTAGAATGTTGTACAATATTCTCCCAGATGCACCACAATAGACTTTTGACAAAACCAAACTGAAGTCTAGGCCTCACGCCGATGGCACAGTAGACTCATCACAAAGTAAGCCCACAGATCAATTGACTAACCAATTGAAAAAGTTATTGATTCAAAAAACTATGGCTAGAGAAACTTATGGTTCGGTTGCCCCGACAACCCAAACGTCGAAAGTACATCGTGTGTAGTCGACGAATCCCAAAGGTAACCAACAACCCGAGGGAAAAAAAAATCTTAAGGAAATAAGGGTAAGGGGGATAAAAATGTTGCTAATAATGTTGGCGAGGGTAAAAATGAGAATATGAAGGTGAAGTTTCTGTGTAATCTTTGCATGGATGATCACTTTACCCACTAATTCCCTCAGCTTGAGGAAGCCCAGAAGCTTTTGGTACAACAACAACTTGTTGTGTTAACTAACCCTTTCCCACAAGGGAAAAATATGGCTCAAGATTCCTCATCCACGAACGTGCCTGGGGGAAATCATGGAGCGCCCATGCTTAATGCTAATAATGGAGTCGTAAATGTATACATGATGAGATCATATGCTCATTAGCAGACCAAAGCTCACAATTACAGAATGCCATAATCTGCTAACAAGGGAAAAGAAGATTCCAACCCACCACCTCCTCTTCATATTGAGAACACTGTGGGAGAAACTATGACTCACATCCCTAAGGGTGCATTTAAGAAGGCTTCTCATAATCCAAACACAAGGGTTTCTCATAATTACTCCATCGTGGAGAATCTGACACAAACTTCTTGTGTGATGTCTGTTTTGGAATTTCTCCAGAGTTGCCCCTCACAGAGAAAAGCATTATTGTCTGCCTTGGGTGCTGCTGAGACAACTAACTCGGGAACTATTGTTTTTGACCCTACTAATTATAAACCTCATTTACCTCACCACGTCGCTTTCCAAATAGTAGTGGTTTATGCCAGAAAATCATTGACACGAAACATTTTCCACACGGTGGTAGACGAGGGTGCATTGACTTGTGTTATGTCGTTGGCATGTTGGAAGGCCATTATCCAACCAGAGTTATCTCTATCGCTGACGTTGTTAACTGCATTTGACGACCACTCTTTTAGACCACATGGCATAATCCTTTCCTTCCCCTTGCAGGTCGAAGGAAAAACTATGTGCATCGAAGTAGAAGTAGTCTATGCGCCTCTCAGCTACAAAATTTTGTTAGGACAAAGTTGGACCTACACTATGATGACGGTTGTATCCACCATTTTTTTGGTTTTATGTTTTCCTCATGAAGGTCGGATCATAATCGTTGATCAGTTATCCTTCTCTCGTCTTGACCCTTCATCTGGGGCATCCACGATCCCGATGATTAAGAACCCACAACCAGGTATCGTCAAATTTGGTGTTGGACTATTTCCATCTCTAATGGGAAATTTTGATTATCTGTCACCTTCAAATGATGTCAATTTTATCTCGGTTGTCCCTTATCAACCTAAGGCTGCGATCTTTCAAGTAGCTTGTTTTCGAATGAGTTATTTTAATGATCTGCGTACTTTACCATCCCCATCGGCTTCGATGGAAGGGGTAGGGCATCCTGGCATGGCCATGCCCCTATCCATAGCTGAGGTTGCATACAACATTGTCCAACAAACCTCAACCAACCCTAATCCAACTCGCCCTCAGGAGATAGATCCCGTGCTCGAGCCTATTTGGGCTCAAGACTCTCTTACTACTCACAATCCTTTGGACTTCGTCTTTCCCTCTAACGAGGTGATTTTAGAGGCAATAAATAGGCTGAATAGACCTTGGGACGATCTTCACCATATATCTTTTTTTACCCGGGCTTAGGTGAGTACAAGTAGGAGAGTTCACAACAACCATGCATGGAGATGCCACTTTTCCTGTTAACCCTCTATCCATGCACGAAATCTATGCCGAGGGAAAACATGGTGAGTATAGTTGAAATGATTACATTTGACATCTCTAAAACCCTCGACATCATTGAAAACGTCTTCATCGGAGCAGATTGTTCCTATGAGGAGATTGAGGTGTACATTGAATTTTTTAAATAGTTTCGTGACATTTTTGCCTGGTCTTATGAGTAGATGTCGGGCATTGACCCTCGTATAGTTGAACACGAGATTGGGAATTACCTCGATGCTAAGCCTATTCGACAGAAGCTTCGTCCAGTCAACCCTCGCAAGGCATCTACTATCAAGAATGAGGTAGAGAAATTAATTAAAGTCGATTTCATATACCCGGTTCAATTGATAGAATGGGTGTCAAGCCCTGTTCATGTCAACAAAAAACAAGGTACGATTTGTGTGTGCATGGAGTTTCGTGATCTGAATAAATCTTACCCGAAAGATAATTTTCCAACCCCATTCATTGACTAGATTATGTGTGGGATGTGAAGTCTTTTCTTTTATGGACGGTTTTTTCTGGTACAATTGTTATCGGACAAATCGGTAGGTGCGGACACTAACAGATCTCCCTAGATCCACCTAGATCTAGAACAAAACAGGACATGACACGACTCTTTCCCTAAGTTGTGGTCATTGAATCTACTAATAAGAAGGAATGAGTGACATACCTTTATATCGCTTCCTTAGGTATCTGTTGTTCCCACTTCGCTCCGATGCTCTTGTGAAGTCAGGTCCAAGACAACACAAACCAACCAAAGTGAAGATAGCAAAGTATATTCAATGTCAGCCTATGCATATGATCAAGGAGTTATGCTATAAAATAAGAGTGATTTTATGGGAAAGGGGCATGCCGTTGTATTATATTAAATGAAAGTAGAAGATACAACTTGATCGCCTTTGTGTCGCAAGCTTCCTTTCAGGGACCCTTGGTTCCAACACACACACTTGCTCTGCACTTGCATGAAGAAGATCCAATACCTCTTGATAGACCAAATAAAGTTTTCAAGCTTCTGTCCAAGCAGGGTTCTTCACACAATTCTTTCATCAATTCTTCATTCAATCTTGCTTAACCTTTTCCATGAGAAACCTTTCAATATATAGGAGAAGGAGGGATGGTTACATGGATGAGGATGATCCCACCAAATCTGAGAAGTCAGTAGGATGCCAACCATGCGAATGCCAACTCATTTTCTAGAAGATCCCCTTCTAGAACCTTTGTGACCTTTTCTCCTTTCCAAGCTTAAAAACAGGTTCGCACCTTATCTATGGAGCAGACTGCGAAAAATTCGCACCCTAAGTGTGGGTGGCCTACGAGAATGAGGGATTTTCACACCCTGTAACATAGGCAGCCTGCGAACTCATCTTAAAAATGTGTTTTTTGGAAGAAGACAACAGTCACTTTTCTCAGGCAAGAAGTCCTTGTGGGAGCCTGAATACAACACTATAGAGACATGACCAGAGTGACCAAAATAATGTGTAACAACAATCAGATCCAGATCAAACTCGAGGATCAACATAAGACTGCATTCATATGTCCTTGGGGTACGTTTGCATACAGAAAAATGCCTTTTGGGCTTAAAAATGATGGAGCTACTTTTTAGGGGGGCATGTCGTTCGAATTCCATTACCTCAAGCATATAGTCGAGGCATATTTTGATGATCTGGCGTCACATTCTCGTAAGAGATCTGATCATCTTGCCCACTTACGACTTATTTTTTAGAGGTGTCGCTACTACTGGATTACCCTAAATCTGAACAAGTGTAGTTTTTGCGTAACATTGAGACATTTGTTAGGAGTTATCGTGTCCATTAAAGGGATCATGGTTGATCCTCTAAAGGTTGAGGCAAAAGTTCAATTGCCTCCCCCATGCACAATTCCCCAGCTTCAGAGTCTACAGGGGAAAGCTAACTTTCTTCAGTGATTTGTTGCCATTTATGCTGAGATAACTAAAGGATTCATGCGTCTCTTGAAAAATGGGTCCCATTATTTTGGAATGAAGCGATTCAGTGCTCTTTTGAAGCATTGAAAAATGATCGGACGTCTACTCCTCTACTCAGCCCTACAGATTATGGCAAGGATTTTTGGTTATACTTGGTTGCAAGAGAGTCTACAATCAATATGGTCTTGGTTCAGGAGGATCATGCGCTCTAGGAACACATCATCTACTACCTTAATCGAGGCTTAGTCATACCAGAACTCAACTACACTCATGTTGAGAAACTGGCTTTGGCAGCTGTCCATGTTGTCCAAAGGTTTCATCATTACATTCTAATTCGCAAGACCACCGTCATGGCTGTCGTGAATCCTTTTCAATATGTGTTGACACAACGGGTCACCGGTGGGAAGATTAGTCGATGGATAGTCATTCTTCAGGAATTTGATTTGGACTTTTTTTTGATGAAGTCTAAGAAGTCTTTGGTCTTCGCTGAGCTAATTTCAGAACTTTCGGTTGAGAGTGGTAATGATTTTCCCAAAGAGTAATTGATTAATGAGGATCTCTTCCTTATTGCATCTTCAAACCCTTGGTATGGAGATATACTTGTGTATCTTCAAACTTTGAAGTCCCCCTCCTCTGCTTCTCATGATGAGTGTCGATAGATATGTCATTAAGCGTAGAGTTACCTTATCATCGATGATACCTTGTATCATCGAGGAGTGGATTTAATTCTCCGTTGTTGTTTGACTCGTGAAGAGGCAAAGCTTGTGTTGAATGATTGTCACATTGGAGCATGTGGTGGTCACTTGTCTAGGTTGTAAACAACCCAAAAAATTCTTTAGCTGGATACTTATGGCCCTCATTGATCAAAGATTGTATAGAGGCAGTCAAGAAGTGTCACTCATTCCAGATCTTCTCTCGAAAGATGTGGGCACAACCTGCTCCCATGTTTCTGGTTATTATTATTGGTCCCTTCAGTAAATGGGGGATTGATTTCACTACATTCCACCTAACTTCGGCTAGGGGGCATCGTTATATCATCGTGGCAGTAGACTAATTCACTAAGCGGGTGGAAGCCATGCCAAGATTTAGTAATGGCGAGGAAATGACTACGTTTTTCATTTTTAACCAGATTGTAGCTAGGTTTGGTATTCTGAAGAAGATTTTCACAGACCATGGCAGTCACTTTCAGAATAAGATTATGACTGAGTTAGCATCGAAGCTTGGGTTTAAAAAAGAACAATCATCACAATACTATCCACAGGTGAATGGTTAGGTGGAGATTATCAATAGTCTCTCAAGACTATTCTTCAATGGACAATCAATTCGGCCAAGTCGAATTGGCATTTGATGTTGTACTCGACACTTTGGGAATACCAAACCTCCATCAAGACTGCTACTTTTTTCTCTCCTTTCCAACTCATTTACGGGCTGGAGGTAGTCTTTCCCATAGAGTGCCAGATTCCCTCTCTTAAGTTGGTAGTGGAATTACTGCCCGACACTACTACACTTGAAGAGCATCTCCTCTATCTCAAGCAGCTCGATGAGCAACATCGAGATGCAGCCTTGGCCAACGAGGCTCACAAACAGTGTGTCAAGTTTCAATATTATCGGTTAGTCTTCCCTAGAGTTTTCTCCGAAGGCGAATTTAAACCCATGTGGTTTGAACCTTTCATTGTTAAGAAAGTATTAGAAAAATGTGCTTATCAACTAGTTGACTTCGAAGGTAATGCTTTGTTTGAGCCTAGAAATGGGTTCTACCGTAAGAAGTATTACACTTAGGTTGGTCACGTGAGTGTGACTTCTTGTATATAATGTATAGTTTTATTTATAAATTTTAGTATCTTTTGTTTTATGGACGTGTAGTTTATTATGTTTTTTCACTATGGCATATGTCAAGTGAATCTAAGGTTTATGTTGGGTTCGCGGACGGTGCTATCCGACACACTTGGAGGCTTGCTTCCGCAGCTTCGGTGATCTTCACGTCCACTAGTTAGTTGATATCTTATGGAGTTGTCTGTCTAGGAGAAGCAACCAATAACGTTTCCGAGTACTGTGTCATAATAGAAAATTACTGCGTGATGCATTGTCGCATGGTATTTCTCACCTCTAGGTTCATCTAGATGCTCAACTGGTAGTCTCACAATTAAATGGATTGTACCGCATCTAGGATCCCACCCTTCACTGACGATTCCTTAGGGTACGTCTCTTAGAACATTATTTTGATTATATGACATATATTCATGTTCCTAGGAGATCTAATCAATTAACCGATGCATTTTCTAATCATGTATTAGATTGGCATCTTGCACACACATAAATATAAAAGCACACATGTACACGCACATGTAAATACGTTTGTACAAAAGAGGTTTACTCCATAAAGAAAAAAGATGTAGATGTATAATATGTCCAAAATAATGTCATAGTACAAAAATATGGGCCATAGGCCTTAAAAGTGCCAATAATACACCGTCGGGCTTAAGCCCTCAATAGATATGGGAGATACAAAAAGGGTGCCCTCGACACACATAATGTCCAACTCTACTCTAATCTCTAGACCTATTGGCCCTAGTATAATAGATGATGGTGTTGGGTAGACGTCGGAATAGTTGGACCCATGCTCTGGGTACTCCCACTACGTGAGTCTGCATGGATGGAGGGAAATCCTCGATCTCCACCATGGGAACACCATGGGTGAGGGACACCATGTTCCTCTCTACCCACCTCAGGACCCTCTCAACCTTTGCTCATGATGGCCCTGCCTCTGCTATGACTCCTACCAGATGGATCTACTCTCACGAATGACGTTGAGTAAGAGGGAATTTTGTTGCTCGTACTGGCCCCACATATGTACATAACAGGTTGGAAGTTAGTATTGTGATGTTACCAAAAACATTTTTCTTTTCTTTTATAAAATTGAAAAGATTGTTGAGCGATCTTGTTGTCCTTCACCCTCGTCAAATTGAAATTTTAAGGCATATCTATCGGCAATAGTTTACCTCTTTTTTCGGTCTGGATGGCTAATTTTGCGAAAAAGGTACGCCCTAGGAGCTACGGTTTGCTAGGACAGTATTCTCAGGTGTAAGTTTAACCCTTTTTCGGGCTTGCGGGACTAAATTTGCGATAAGGGCAATTCTCCCTGTTTTGGTTTATCTCTTTTTCGGGCCTTGGAGATTATTTACGAAAAAATAAACTCCTTGGAGTCTTCTTTAATCCGTTTTCAGACTCCCTAAATAGGAAAAGATCGCCGAGTGACCTTGTTTCTTTCATACTCGTTAATTGGTTCAGAAGGAATATCTATTTGGCATAAGTTTAACCCTTTTTATGACCAATAGATTACCCAAGAAAAAGGTATGCCTCGGGAGACATGTCTCGCCAGGAGAGTTATCCTAAGTTATGTTTTATACTTTTCGGGCTCAGGAGACTAATTACGAAAGAGGCGGTGAGTCTATAGTTAAGCTCTTTTCAAACTCCTTAAAATTTAAAAGATAATCGAGTGATCTTGTCTCTATCACACTCGTTAAAATGGTTTTGAAGAGACATCCTTTCGATATAAGATTAACCCTTTTCCAGACCGATTAGACTATGTACGAAAAAGGAATACTCTGGTCCTAGTGACCAAAAGAGTTCTCCTCGGTATGATTTTATTCTTTTTCGGGACCTGGAGACTAACATTACGAAAATGATCACTCTAGATTCTTCTTTTAGTGTTTTAAAAACTCTCTAAAAGTGAAAAACCATCGATCTTACATTCTTTGGACTCGTAAAACTTTACATGGAAGGAGTCTTGTTGTGTCATTTTGTAATCGCATCACATGTCTCATACTTGCATCTATGGCCTAATGTTGGTTTCATGTTGCTATTACTGAACCTTTAGATAATTCCTAAGGTGCAAGCCTTGTAGCATTTTTTGCCCTTGCGATCTGACACCTTGACCCATGGAAGAATTTTCTCGAGTGTCCGTATCCTGCACATGTCTCCTAGCATTGAGCATCAATATGTTCCATGCACTTGGAACTAGTTTGCTTGTCCATGGCACTCATTTCCTGCTTTGTAACATATCATTCTTTTATTCTTTTTCAAGCTCCTTAAATACGTGAAAAAGACAAAAAAATCAAATATTCCAAAAAGAGGGGATGGGGAAACATTCTCTTTTTGTTGGCAACAATCTAGTTACCCTTGGACATAAAACATCCTTCTATTTGTTTTGCAATCATTGGGATATAGTATGGCCTTAGGAAGCTGTTCTCGTTACATAAAGTTGCGTCCTCCTACATTTGGTTACTCTTCCAAACACATGTAGAGTTTTTGGTGCCTTATGTGCCATAGACTTATGTCAATAACATGTTCCCTAAGTCTTTTCATCTATTGTGCTCTTTTCCAAAGGGAAGTCTTGCAACCTGAGTCGACCATTCTGTGAGAAGTCTCTTGACCTTCATGAGTCGGCCATCGCCAGAGTCTTGTCAAGTTCACATTCAGAATCAATGAAGTTTTGTGCCTGATGATCGAGGTCCTCCAGTCTTTCTCCAACGACATGTCGAATACCTCATAGTAGTGAGTCTTACACTCCTATTGTACTCCTACCCAAGTTTTGAAGATCTTGAAGTTGTTGCTCGATTTATGAAGTTATCATCTCCAGCCCAGGCATTAATGCCTCCTGAAGATTCCTATGACATTGTATATTTTTTGATGATGTTGAGATGTAGATCAATTGTGTATTGTTCATGGCTACACTTTATATTGGCATACACATTGGTCATGTAGCCATGATTACTATATATGACATGGATCTGCACTGTACTTGATTGGCATCCATGCTTAATTTGTCCTGCGCATGGGAATTCCCGCCTTGGTGATTATGATTATCTGATTGTAGATGACATGCTCACTGTTTAAGGATAAATTCGTTAGTGCAGACACAGACCAATCTCCCTAGATCCACCTGGATCTAGAACAAAACAGGACAGAATAGGACGCTTTCCTTAAGTTTTAAATATTGAATTTACTAAGAGGCAAGAATAAGTAACATACCTTATAATCGCTTCCTACAGTCTTTGTTGCTCCTGCTTCGCTCCAGCGCTCTTGTGTAGTCAAGATCAAAACAACACAAACCAACCAAAGTGATAGCGATAGCATAAACTCAATGTAAACCTATGTATGTGATCAAGGAATCATACA
>SNQJ01S0006482.1:281287-294501 GCA_010110895.2 Picea sitchensis
AGGAAAATGCCATTTCTTTTCTCAGGAAAAGTTCTTCTTCCTTCTCTCTTCAGGAACTCAGGCCACTGTGACCCCTCTAAAAGCAATAGATAGGTTTACATCATTAACGATCATAGGGATGACGAAAATAATGTGTAACACTCACAGATACTCGCTTGGGTTTACTCGACTCAAATTATTTCCCACTTTATTAATGATGTTGTAATGTATTTCAACCATGAGTTTCTCTTTTGACCTCGCAAATTAGGGGGCATATGTTATAACTCAAAATGCCATTTCTATGCATCCTTGATGTTGGCCTACTCATTCATACATTTGCCAACCCATTTTGATGGGGTTCTTCTCAAAAAATAACTTTTTGCTTGCCATACATGCCATGTTTCATATGCATAACACGTGCATATGCTAGTTGCATACTTGAAAGCCCACATACATATGCTTGATACACTACTGAAAGAACACATGTACTCTAAAAGGTGACAAAAAATATAAAATCCACGCTTTGTAGCAAAGTTTACGGGCTATCTTAGGTTTTGCAACCATATTACCTCCTATAGCCCTTCTGGAAACAAATTAGCCATCATTTGCTCATTAAAAAGGGCCCTAGGGGGGCCATTTGGATATATCAAACTAGAGGCAGGAGAACTCTTCCAAATTTTCTCCCTTGTTCCCCAAGCCTTATGCATTTTGCTCTGAGTTTTATCCTCAACATTCCCTTGCATCCATATTCCTCATACCATCCATCCTTCTCCCCTTATGTTGGCATGTTGGTGGTGAAGATTGTATTGGGAATAGTGCACTTGGAGACATAGTAGAGGAACCCAGGCGAGGTTCATGGAGCGACGCCAACAAAGTTCAGGTTGTAACCTCCAATTTTGTTATTAATAAAAGAGACAAGTTCTTGTCCCATATCTTATGTCTATGTGTTTATGTTTATGGATATTTTCATGACTAACTAACTCTTTAGGTAGTCTTGATAATTAAGCATATGTTGTCCTATATTGTTTAGTAGCATTATTTCAGGCCAGCTTTGGGAGGAGACCTGCAGTCTTGGAACAGACAACAATCAGAAGGGATCGACATCAACCATAAGGACTTAAGGTACACGTTTCTATCTTACTTCTCTTCCCTTAATTATCACAAGGATGTGTGTGGTTTAGGGTAGAATATAACCTTTTCTGTCTTTTAGGGTGTCAAGGATCTGCCTACTCGCTAGACCCATATTAGGGGGATTTTCCCCATAACACATTTCCTAAAGAATATTAATACCAAACATAAGTCATGGAATAAATAATTCTTTGGGAATAACTTTCAAGCTCAAAAGGAATTAGAGAAATAAATTGAGGAGGCGTAGTTAGCCATTATTAGGGAAGGTAGGAATGCCGACCTAGTTAAGTAGGAGGAAGTGTTGAAGGAAAAGATAGAAGCTCAGGAGAAACATGAAGAAATACTATGGATATAGAAATTGAGAATTTGATGGCTTAAGGAAGGCTATAGGAATTCCCAATTTTTCTACAACTCCATGATTAATCGAAGACACTTAAATAAAATGGTTTCCCTACAAAATGCCTAGGGGGGGCAGTTGGAAGCTCATGGTGACATCAAAATGGAACTCAAAAATTACTACCATCATATTCTATCTGAGCTAGAGGTGGAATGACAAGAAGTTATCTTACCAATCACAAATCACATTCCTAAGCTAGTCACCCCAGAGAAAAATGCTAGTGTTATGTGAGAAGTCTTCCTAGAGGAAGTTGAAATAACAATAATGGATATGGCAGTAGAGAAATATCTGTGCCTAGATGGATTTAGAATATATTTTTTCTATAATTGTTGGTTAGTGGTTGGAACATATGTTTGAAAGGTGGTTGAGGAGTTAAGAACAATGCAATAAATTCTCCAATTGTTCAAATCTATCTTCCTTACTCTCATTCCCAAAGAAGATAGAACCAACTCCCCTGATAAATTCAAGTTGGTCTCACTATGCAATGATTTACAAGATAATTTCCAAGGTTACTGCCAACACATTAAATCCAATCATGTCCTGTATCACCTCCCATAAATAAGCAGGATACATTGAAGGGCATCGGATATTGGATGGAATCATTGTGGTGCATGAATCCATCCATTCCTTAAAAACTGTAAAAAACCAAGTATGTCAATCAAGCTCGATATATCCAAAGCCTTTGAACATTTAAATTGGGATTTTCTAGTCCAGATGCCAACCACTTTTGGCTTACGTCCAAATTGAATTCATTGGGTCAAAAACCTAGTCTCATCTTCCTTTTTCTCTATTTTAGTAAATTTTGCGGATGACACAATGCTCATGGGTCATCCTTTGTAACATCCCCATTTCCAAACCACAAAATAACGATGTGTATTGTAAATGTAACAAATGGCAGAGAGCAAAATTGATGTAATATGTAAATGATGTAAATTGAATATAATGAATAAAATGTATTGCCAACTGCAAATGGACATGCACGAAGATTGGGGGATAAGTATCCACAAGAGAGGGTAGGGTTCCAAGGGGGAGAGTTACCCATGTCTATTAAAATTTTCCTATTTTTCTCAAAATTATCCTTGCCATGAACCTTCCATTAGTTGTTGAGTGTTCTAGAGCCCAATAATTGAATTCATGTAAGAGGGTTGGTGTGAGAGTCAATTACCATAGTTATTGAGAGCCTAGGGATTGAGTGTAATCAACTTGGGAAAGAGTGCAAGTCAAGAAAGCAAGAGGAAGAGAGGAAATCCGTATGGGTAGGACACTAGATTTGCACGTTCAAGTTTTTTGCATAGAGAGTTCTTTTTACATGGAGTTTTTTAGCCAACAATGGAGTTCTGAGTGTGAGAGCTTGTAGGTAGTTGTTATGGACATGTTTGGTTGTTGTATGGAGTTGTAATTTCATGGATAAAGAGGTCGTGTGCCTGGGAGCGACGAGCTATTCGAAATTTTTCCAAGAAGCATGCATTTTGGGTTGTTGAGTGAATTTGTGTTGCAGTTGTAGAATTTCAGAATCCCCAACGAGTATAATTCTTGTCCAACCTGTGTTGGAAGCCCCAGAGGGGATTAGAAAGGAATGAGGGACTGTGAGAAGTGAAGGGGGATTCCATCCCTTGGGTTGTGCAGGTTGAGGGGAAGAGTGTTGGTGGATTGGAATTAGATGAGAGTTTAACTGCTGAAAGGGGGACATTAGCCAACCATAGGGACCACCATCTCTTGTGGATTCATAGCCCCAGATCAGGGGTGTCTTGCTATTGAGAAATGGAACAAAAAGGCTAGGGTTGGGAGGAACGTTCGTCCTTTGCAGATGATTGCATATTTACATAAGATAAGTGTTATCTCTCCAAGAAATACTCCCTGACTGTAGAAGGGTGTAAGCTTGGTAACTTAAAATATCAATAATATGGAAGGAAAAAGGATGAAATCGGATGACATTATAAATCCACCTCCATTTAGAAATACATAATTCACTTGAAAGATCAAGGCTTTCAACTAAGCTGCTCAGAAGATTTAAATCAAATTGTGGAAAGATGGAGAAAACCCATTATACCAGTAGACATACTTATACAACATCACATGTGAATGGCTAGTAATGATATGTAAGATACTCTTCACACCAACAAAAACATATATAAGATTACATAAAGCATATGATCGGATATAACAAATAAATACTTGCAACTTAAGTTTATGAATGCACCAATAGGATGACAACTATTTGGCATTGAGACAAACATCAGAAGCAAAGTATGAAGTCAGATATACCAACGAAGAGATGGAATGAAAACCTTCTGTCATTGAGTATACACAGACTTGGAAAGAAAGGAAATGAAAGTTGAACATACAAAGTGAAAGAAGCTTGATGTCGAGATATACTCATGATTATTTCCAAAGAATAAAAATACAAGTCTTCAAGGAAATGAACCACAGTCCTCAGACTATTTCCCTCCCCTTGCCTCTTACATATATGAGCTTAAATAAACTTTACAAATTATTTTCAAGATCCTTAAAAGATGGATCTGATAACTTCTTTTCTTATCTCAAATTCGAAATTGTGAGGTGGCTGGAAAAGATAGAAATTTCTAGAAAAATGTTGCTCCAAGATTCACCTATATCCTCCAAATCACAATAGATCTTGGGAAACTGAGAGAGGTTATTGAATATCAGTCCGTTCTTATGAAATACCTCCTTTGTTTCTAAAAATAATATTCCAACTCATCATAATCTGTCCTTAAAGACAATGACTAAAACATGAAAAACAAAGTATCTAATTTATGGAAATATGGTGCTCAAAGATTGACCTATATTTCACAAATCACAATAGATCTTGGAAAAATGAGAGAGGTTATTGAATAGCCGCCCGTTCTTATGAAATAACTCCTTTTTTTTCGAAAACTACTCTTCTAGATGATCATAATCTGTCTCCTAAGATGGTGACTAAAACAGGAAAATCCAGATTTCCAAATCTAGTCATATTCCTACATTTTAGGATTTGATCTCTAGAATATTTCTATTGATCAAATGAAGTGCCACCTACACTCATGGATGATTTTTGATAATATATATGATTATTCATGATCATATGCTCCTTAATAAACTCAACCAAGACGAATTTGACCTTTTGACCAAAATAATACATTTTGGAAAATTTCTGAAAACGATGCCTCATCTTGTGGGAAACTTTTGACTGCCTTCCCGAGCTCTAAATGAATATTTGAAAGTACCATTGGAAATATTAGGATGTCTAGTTGTCAATCGACTATTTGAGCGTGTAAAACAGACTCTCCACGACTCAGAAAATTGATTTTTCCCAAGGCATTTTATCAGCTGAAAAAGCCTGCACTTTCACCGGCTCACCACACTGTGAAAACAATGATTTAGCTAGTGAAATGGGAGACTTTCACCGGCTTACTACACTGTGAAAAATTCATTTAGCCTGTGAAAGCTAAAATTTGCTTTTTGGTATATTTTGAGATGCCACATCATTTTTTCATTGGAAAATAAGATTTAAAGCCAATCTTATATACTTTTAAAACTTAATAAATCTTTACCTTATTATCATCTTATGATATGATATCAAAATAAATTGCAAGTCATTTTTTATCGCTAACAATAAGTGTCCTTGTCTGTTGTGTATAATTGTGTTAAATGCTGATACACACACACACACACACACACACACACACATATTTGTTGTGCATCTACTATGTGTTAGCTTAGTTAATGTTGCTTGCTCTAAGAAAAATGGTGCATTTAAATACCTGTTTATATGGTTGACTTTTATTACATGATATTTAGATGTTGCTATGCACGGTTGAGCAATTGTATTGTGATGGAATACTGAGGGTGGGGGGGGTGAATCAATATGAGCATATTATTATATCTTTTAACCACAATATGTAATCATTAACATCATCAACAGTATATCATCAATATATCATGACCAGTATAAATCAATAGAGCATAATAGACATCCACAAAAACACAGTACACCATAGTTTACATGGAAACCCAAGTGGGAGAAAACCACAGAATTATTTTCTTATATATCAAAATAATACATTCATTGGAAGCACCAACTTCCCAATTCTACAGCTACAACTGGAAGGAGGCTACGGCCCCCTATTTACAGGCTCCAACTTGAAGGAAGCTAGAACTCCCTAAATTCTCTGGCAATAACTAGAAGGAGGCTACAACCCCCTTTCCTTGCCTCGCCCTGCCGGCCTGAAAAATAAATGTAGACCAACTGTCACTACAACAATCACTGTCATTGTCATTGCCATTGCCACTGTCGCTGTCACATCAACTTGTCACTGTATCCAACCTATCACTGTCATTATACCATCAACCTATAACCTCCACCATCAACTTGTGCTATACCAAAATAAGAACCATATCATCCATCAACTGTGTACCAACATATATGCATCAATAATGAAAAATAAGATATACCAACTACAACATCAATGATAAGTAGCCAATCATGTACCATATGTAAAACATGGAAACAACCTGTACCATATACCATAACATCAATCAAGTATAGACCTATACCATATCATCAATGAATAACCAATTCATGTCCCTCCTTGTTGGCCCTTGGGTATGGAAGTAAGCAAAGAGTAAAGCAAAAAAGACGAAATGCGAACTGCGCGGAAGACATAGTGACTGATACTGGGTTGAAGTGAGCAGAAGAGCAGAAAAGATAGAGCGAAGTAAGAGAAAGAAATTCGTTGGACGAGGAGATCAAGGATGATAGATCAGCAAGGAAGATAGATCATGGACAACTCAGTAAGCAGAAAAATCCAAAAGTTGGATGCTTTGGAGCACCGCGCAAGAAGGAGGGAAAGACAGGTTGGGAACGCCCTGAAAACGCGGGTCAAGCTGACCTAGGGTTTTAGACACCTATTGTTTTGTTATCTAGGGTTTTGAAACTTAGGTTTTGGCCTAAGGCTGTCGATGAGCTATTGTAACATATAAATAAAGGTCAAAATGACTTGGGATGGTGGTTGTCATTGTTGTTTTTGTTGTTGTTATTTTCATTCCAAGTTCGTGATTGTTATGAGTGATTATTGTAGAGAGGGAGAGAAGCATTGAGAAGTGAGGGAAGTTTGTGTTTTAAGATCTTCAGCTGGGTGCGAAGATCAACCCTACAGCTGGGTGCACATAGAGAAAGAGAGAAGATCTGCTAGCTAAGAGCGCAGATAAGAACTGTATGCTTTCATCTTAATATATTACAAAGCACAGTTCTGTGGAAGTAGCTCTAGGGAGAGGGTGAACCATGCACATCTTTGTCTTGTGTGTGATTGATGTTGTGGTCTCTGGTTATGGATATACTGTTATTGCACTATTGTGTTAGATTTGACAGATAGTTGTGCGAAGTAGATCTAAGGTGGTAATTGATATCTAGATGTTGTCTTGTTCTTGTATCGGATCCACTTTGTATTCCCTTGGTTGTAGACATATGTGTCCTGCAACCCCCCATAACTACTTCGGGTGAGACTGCATCTGCCTCACAGGGCTTATTGAAAGGGCCAGTAGTTAGGGCTTGTTGGTGTGCTCTTGGAGTTGAACCCTGGGTTTTCCCCTATGCTAACTAATGGTTCCATTGTCGGGACATGAATCTTCTTGAGGGAATGTCAAGGTGGTTTCCATCGAAGACAAAGAATTAGAAGTGGATAGAAGATCAAGAAAAGAACTTCGTTGAAGCCCAGAACAAGAATCCTAGTCTTAGTACAGAGGATTGGTTGGGAAGATATATATTTACTAATATACACAAGATTTTCTTTGGAGGAATACATCAGGAGCTATATGAGTGGCTAGCTAGGTTATCAGATTCCTAGTTTGAGATCAGATCTAGACCACCTGTGGTTTGGACGTCGACGCTGATCAAGAAGATAAAGAGAGTTGATAACGTCGTGTCAAGAGCAGTAGATCACTGGTTTGATAACACTATTTGGAGGGCATGTCACTGAGTTTGTTGTTGATAGAGTAGAGTCATATAGCCAAGCTGAGAGGTATTTCTTTAATGGACCTAGGGGACAATTTTTACAATTTCTGAAGTTGAGGATCAAGATGCTATTGCATGAGAAGAACATATTAAAGGTATAATAGTTGGTAGGATTGGAAAAGGCTAATGTTCAAGAACTCGGACAGCGACAACGACATCGACACAGAGGCTGGACATATGCTTAGTGGGAGAGTGTTCATATAAGTTCCTCTTGTGAACCTATTTAAGCAGAACTACGGGGATGAGGGTTTCTACAGTGGAGAAGAGGCAGATCTGACAGATGAAGAGCATTCAGAATCCGCTAGGGCAGAGGAAGGGAAAGCTGAAGAACCTCGTCGGGAAGAGCTAGAAACTTTAGGAACCACGCCGACTGTTGAAGTGAGTACTATTATTCCTTCTGTTGTTTCAATAGCATTAAGCAACCAGAGTAATCAGAGTCACCAGAGCACTCAGAGAACTGTCACTAGAAGTCCACCACATATTCAGTCAGAAAACCTAGGAAGATATATGGCAGATGATATGAGGTTACCCACCTTAAGAGGAGATGGATCTGAAGATCCCGATCAACACTAGTTTCTATGTGAAGCTGTGAGGAGTATTAAAAATATCACTGTCGAATTTGTTAAACAAGCTCAATTTAGTACTACCCTGAGAGATCGTGTGCTGAGTTGGTACATGAAATTTGTCTAAGGAGTTGCACCTAAACTACTGAATGTCATTAAGACTGCGTTAATTTCCAAATTCAAGAAACCCAAGTCAGAGTCGCAGTTCATTACAGAACTAAAATAAATCAAGCAGAGAATAGTTGATCTTGTGTGGGAGTTTGATCAGAGATTTAAGACCTTGACAGGCCATTTGAGTTTTCAGATCCCAGATGAGCAGAACAAGGAGTGGTTCATTGCTGCCCTCTTACCGCACATCATAGTTCCTCTGATGCAATAGAATATTGCTTCACAGGTGGAGGCATTGGAGATTTCCATGAAGTTAGAATTAGCCCCTATGGGAGAATCTAGCTCAGGTATGAGTCAAATCTTGAGTCAGCTAACTAGTTTAGCTCTGCAGGTAGAAGATATGAAGAAAGACAAAGGAAAAGATAAAAGAGAAGATATCTGGTGCATTAGATGCAAATCAGAAGGCCATGAAAAGGAGCATTGTCCCCTATTTTGTGAGTATTTGGCATCTGGAGCCCCGAGTCCTTTAAAGCAAGTTACCTTACCATGGTGTGAGGTATGTAGAAATAAACATTGCCCTGGTGAATGCTACTACATGCAAAAATATGTTTAGACACCCACAAATCTGTATTGCACATTCTATAATTCAGTGGGGCATGATGATAGGGATTGTAGGGCCTATGACCTCATGCATGAAAGGTCAAGGGATATATACAAAATTCAAGGCGAAGTACAACAAGAAGGAGACACTACGCAATATAATTCTCCAGGAAGAGGAAACTTCAACCCTCGCGGTGGATTCAGAGGAAGAGGACGAGGAGGAGGTATGGGATGAGGTAGGGGCCAAATCATTTGTTATAACTACGCACAACCATGACACTTAGCAATGGACTATCAGAACCCTTGTACCACTTGAAGCTATTGCAGCTCTTTCGAACATGTTATCGAAGATTGTCCCGTGCTGCTAGCCAAACTTCAGGAGAGACGAAGACCTCAGCAAAACCCACAAGTGCAACTGATATATGATGAACCTCGCGGAGAGGACCCTAGAGTCATTGTTATCACTAGAGGAGGCGTTGTTACAAGAGAAGAGAGAGCAACCCAAGGAAATACTACAGAAGAATCAGGAGTCAGGAAAGCTACAGAGAAGACATGAGTTTTTGATGCAAAGAAAGAAAAACAAATATTTGAGGAGGCAAGAAAATAATTCAGGAGAGACCACTGTTCTTCATCGAAGACATAACCAGACGTAAGAGAATGTAGAATTCCTATGGCATTCGATCAGTCTGCTCTACCAGGAGAAGGAAAAGAGGTAAGCAAGCTCATGGAATTCTTATATACTTGTATTAAGTTGATTCAAGATGAAAGCATTGTACAAGATCTACAAAATTTAATCAGACAGTATGAGCTAGGAAAGATAGATCCCTTGCTGAATAGAGCGGTACACCAAGTCTCTAAAAAGAGAAGGAAAAATAAGTAACTACACCTGAATGCTCAAATTGGAGAGTATGATATTGACTATATGGTCCTTGATTTAGGGTCGGAGGTCAATGTCATGACGAAGTAGACCTGGGCACTGATGGGAAAACCTAAGTTAATCTATTACCCTATCATGCTTAGGATGGCTAATCAACAAGCTGTAAGCCCCTTTGGAAGATTGGAACATGTCCCTGTGGACATTGATGGAGTAAGGACGTTTGCAGACTTCGAGATGATTGAGATAGTTGATGATAGCTGTCCTTACCCTGTGCTGTTAGGAATTGATTGGGCTTTCAATAATTCCACTATGGTTGATTTAAATAAAAGAAGAATGACGTTTGAAGAGATGGCCTTAGGGTCATTGCACCTTTGGATCCCGATGAAGGTCAGAGATACAGATAACTCATCAGAGAAGAAGACAACACATATGAAATAGAAAACATATACAAATTAATAGCCATACAACAGGATTACATTAATCCTATGGCGGATGGGAACCTAAGCTGGCGAAGTGACAATGCATGTTCATCAGATTAAGAAGAGGCACTGGAGAATTGACATAACAAAATGTATGAAGTATCGACAAGGAGATGTGCTAGATTAACCCGATAAGTTCATTGGATCGGCACAACAGTAAGTAACTTGCCCACCTCTGATGGTCTGAATCATTTAGAAGTATTCTTGTTGGACTTTGAAGAAATTGTACCAACACAACAAATATTGTTGGCAATGGATGAGGCCTTGAAAGAAACCCCAACAAGATGGCGGGGGACACACAAAAACAACATTACATATTGGGTACAATGTCACACTTTCATGACAACACGGTTTTCAGAGAAAATAAAAGGCTACAAAGCTAGGTACATAGGTCGAAGCTGTCCAAAGGACCATGTGTGAAGTTGTGAGGAAGCCTGGAGCAACATTCTTCAAGAGCAGTGGGTGCACAAATTCATCAACACACTGGACACAACCCCTATCAACTGGTATCTTCAAGCATAAGTGCACCTCATCACTACATATTGGGAGGGTATGACCCAGAACTTTGTAACTACCATTTTTTTTGAAAGCCAATATCCTATAGTGGATCAAGTGTTACAAATTGTAAGATAGAAAGTATTTGAGGAGGCACCTAGCCTCCCTTTGGAACAAGAAGAGGACGAATGGATCACGCCTCTTCAGAAACTGTAAGGCTGTTACAATATCGATGCTGACGAAGACGATGATCCTAGGAAGGCGAACATCGCTTAAACAAAAGGCCAAAGAGATGTAGAAGGACCAAGAATTGAGCTACATTTCAATTGACAACCAATTAAAATAAAATAAAAGTCAATATTGGAACAAAACAAACACCAAAGCTTGCAAATGTTGGAGATTATTTGGATGCTGCCACTATTGACAAGATCATAGAGTTAATGCATGAATATCAAGACTTGTTTCCAACCAAGTTCACTGATATGAAGGGAATTAAAGGGCCCATGGGAGAGATGAGGATCCCTTTGAAACCAGATGCAAGGCTAGTTAAACAAATACCCTACAGATTGAACCCTAAATATAAGGAGAAAGTGAATATTGAACTCGACAGAATGTTGGAGGCAGGAATCATAGAACCTGTTGAAGAATCAGAATGGATTAGTCCTATGGTGGTGCAGGATAAAAAGACCGGAGAGATCAAGATCTGTGTAGATCTCAGGAAGCTGAATGATGCATGTTTGCATGAACCATTCCCTACACTATTTACCGACGAAGTGTTAGATAATGTAGGAGGGTAGGAGGTATATTCCTTTACAGATGGATTTTCAGGATACCATCAGATCTGGATTGCCAAGGAATATCACCATAAGACCACATTTGCAACAAAATTGGGATCCTACCAGTATATAGTGATGCCGTTTGGATTGAAGAATGCCCCAACCATATTTTCCAAGGTAGTGGTCGAAGCGTTCAAGGAGTTTTTACATAAATTTCTGGAAGCGTATTTTGATGATTGGACTATTTTTAGCTTATTACAAAATCATATTGAATGTTTAAGACTAATGTTGGATAAGTGCAGGCAGTGTCAGATTTTCTTGAACCTGAAGAAGTGCATCTTCTTTTCACCCTTTGGAGTGTTGTTAGGTCATATTGTGTGTAAGCAGGGACTGTTGATAGACCCATCTAAGATTGATATTATATTTGATCTGCCCCCTCCTACTTCAGTCAAATAGCTACGCTGTTAAGCCCTAATATTGTCTCATTACCCCTTAATTGGGGCATATTATATTAGTAATGTTATTTTATTTATGTCAGCTTTAGGCCATTAGTTGTAATTATACGTCCTAGTCTCCTATATATACGAAGGAGACATTTTCATTTTGAATCATCTTGTACTTGAACATTTAAGTGGGGTAAAAGGAGGTTGCTCCCTCGAAGAGGCTTATTATCTGAAATTATCTCTTTGTCAAGGCATTGAGTATTTTTCCTGAGGTTTTTCTATGCTATATTGATGTTTGGTTCTTAACATATGGTATCAGAGCTCAAGGTCTTGGGGTTTTGCTGCTACATCTGAGACACCGTGGCATTTTCACTATAAATTTTTTTCTACAACGTTTCAGAAGGAACGACTTGGAGGATATTTATTAGACATATCAAGGCACGTTGGGTTCAAAATTCAGCTCCGGAAGCCTTACACTTTAGGAGATACAGCCTGTACAAGATAGGGTTCAAGAATCATCCTGAAATGAGTCATTGCGGAATTTTCGCTATAAAATTTTTTCTGTAATGTTTCAGACCCTAAACTTTGGAGGCCATTTACAAAAATTAGTAAGGTATCTGTGGTAAAAATTCCATCTTCTGGGTCATCTTAAATTTGTAGATACACCTTGTGTAAGATAGGGTATCTGACTAGTCCTATTGACTAATCTCAAGAAGGTGTTCCAGGTAAAACAATCATAACTTCTTGATAGAGTATCCAAATTGACTGGAACTGGTTTCATTGGATCGTGGACAGTCTGTAGTATTTTGGGTGCGAGTTTGAGAATTTGATATCAATTATTTTGTGCGGGGCATGCTATACAAGTGAGATCTCCTGGAAAGGCCAAAAATTGGCAAGTTGTGAGGAAGTTACCGTAAATTCCACTTGGCACATCCAATTTTGATCAGACCTGTGGCATTGCAGAGAAGAAATATCAAAGAACTACATAAAAGAAAGTTTCATACCCAGAAGGGCTGAGACTTGGGAGATAGAACAAAATAAATATTGTCTAGTAGAACCGCCTCAAAATCAAGATTCAAAAGTGATACTTGGCCAACATGCCACCAAAAAATGGACCTTCTACACCAAATAAGCCTCTAGAAAATCCTAATTGGACTCTTGATGAAGGTGAAGAAATGCGTAGGGACATAAATGAACTACAAAATAAGATGGATTTAATGGAAGCTAAGTTGGATACTAAGATGGATTCAATGGAAGCTAAGTTGATGGATTCAATAGAAGCTAAGTTGGATACTAAGATGGATGGCTTAAAAGGGGAGATCATGGAAGTATTGAAAAATTTCGTAACAGAGAAGACAC
>SNQJ01S0006482.1:294511-340762 GCA_010110895.2 Picea sitchensis
TATACCTCCTAGTCTCCTATATATACCAAGGAGACATTTTCATTTTGAATCATCTTGTACTTTAACATTTAAGTGGGGTAAAAGGAGGTTGCCCCCTCAAAGAGGCTTATTATCTGAAATTATCTCTTTTTCAAGGCGTTGAGTACTTTTCCTGAGGTTTTTCTATGCTATATTGATGTTTGGTTCTTAGCATATGCCCTGTGCTGGGACATACTAGATACCACAAGAAGTTCATTAAAGGCTATGCATAGATCACAACACCCATGGAGAAGCTTTTGAAAAAATACTGTCAGTTTCGTTGGACATAAGAATTCCAGCAGAGCTTCGACACACTGAAAAAGAAAATGGTTACTGTGCCTATTCTGGTTTTCCCATATTGGAGCAAGGAATTTCACGTGCATGTTGATGCATCTTCTATTGCATTAGGAGCCATGTTAGCACAACCGAGAGCTGGACACATTGACCACTCGTTAGCATTTGCTAGCAGGAAGCTCTCAACAACTGAGATTAATTACACCACCACTCAGAGGGAAGAGTTAGCCATGGTGTATGCACTGCAGAAGTTTCACCACTACTTGTTGGGAGGACACTTTAAAATGTTTACTGATCACTCAACACTGAAATACCTAGTCAACAAGCCAATGTTGGGGGGGAGAATATGCAGATGGCTTCTGCTATTTCAGGAATTTGATTTTGAGATCATGGCTAAGCCAGGAAGAATGAACAAAGGTCCTGACCACTTGTCGAGGTTGGAACATGGAGAAGAGCCTACTAGTTTGGAGGATACATTACCGGATGCACAGTTGTTGGCCATTAGAAATATTGATGATCACTTCATTGAGATAGTCCAGTTCCTATCAACAGGAATGGCACCCAGTGAATATACAATCACCCAGAAGAAACAACTGGTAGTGCGTGTTGCAGACTTTTCACTTATAGCTGGACAACTATACAAGACGGGACTCGATGAGATATTGAGGAGGTGTGTTATGGAGATTAGTTGATCAGAGGAAGAGATCCCAATGCTACAGGCCAAGGAAAAATGTGTGCGCACATTCCATCAGATTATTGGAACACACTAGTGCCCAACACTGTGCTAAGCGCATCCTTGACACCCGATTCCACCTTAAGAAAAATCTTTGTCCTTCTTTTTCGATTTCTCTCTAGCTGATTTGAAAAGCTCGATTGAAATAACCATTTCTGGAAAGTGCTGTTGAAATAACCTGTTACAGATATTTGAAAGCACATTAGTCTGTTGTGTTTGTGAGGAAATAACCAGTGCATGATCAACTGCATAAAGGAAATACTGTATTCTGAAAACGATCGTGGACAGCGAAGTCGTTTTTCCATAGATGCACCTCCAGGTTCCACTGCAGATTCACTCCATTCTTGTGATGTGCTCTCAACAATTGGAGCCGTAGTTTTATCAGCCTGAAGTCGAAGAACCTTTTTTTGCACGATTTGTTCCCTTGGTAGCAACCTGGTATCAACTTGTTCTTGCACCATTTGATGGCAGAGAACTATGGCAAGTTGGAAACATCCGTACGTGATGAATTGGTGTCACGCGCTGTCATAAATTTCGACAATTGAAGAGTCATTTCGAGTATCCAAATTACTACCAGTGCATCAAACTAAACCTAGCCTGGAGCCACTCCTTCCAGCATTTGATCGTTGGGATGAGCAACTTGGTACAACCGGCCTACGATGCTTGAAGAGATGCTTTTCAGAGGAAGACACAGTCGCCACTTTCAATAGACAGTCGTGTTCACAAAATTTGTAATTTGCAATTACAGTTCCGCAATTACTCTATACACATTGGCTGTCATGCTTCAACTATGAAAAAATACTGCTCAGGAAAAGCAACGTATTTACCCTATAAAACATGTTGGAAGCTAGAAATGCTCTCTTTCAGGTCAACATATTTTCCTGGAGCACCTGTATGGATGAGATAACTCAGGGATAACTGAATCTTTCCGGCTTGGGACACTCATCATAAATGGCAAAGAAATGTGCATTTGTATAATTTTAACACGTGGATCCTCAATCCGTCTCGTGTTCAAGATAACTCATTGCAATTTTTATCAGCGTGTGAGTGAGACAATTCGTTTTCAACTCTTGTGTGTGATAAAGCTGTGGGAATGAAAGAAAGCCATTCACTGTAAGTAAATACTAAATGCCATCATTTGGTACATAGAGGAGGATCTCGTGAGATTCGCGCTGCAAAGGAGTTGTCATGTTAAAAAAAAGAGAGGATATAGAGCGTCGACGAGACGACATCACGTGGCGAGACATTGCAAGCATATTTCAATAGCATGAGATTGCTGTCATAATTTTTTTTATTAGTTTGATCTTTATGCAGTAATTTTTTTTTGGGGTAACAAACATTTTGTAACTCAAAGTAATTTTACTTTGAGGGGGGGTATTTTTTTTTTAATTAAAATTGCAAGAGTTTTGTAAAGTGTAAAATTTTAGAAAGTTACTTGAAATTTGACTAGAGCCAAGTGCCAAGCTCAGTCATTTTTCTCCTGCTTCAACGACTATATGAGGCTCAAGGCCAAGCCCCGATAGATCATTTTTTTTGTGTGATGCATCTGGTGTGTTGCCCATCTTGATATCTTTTGGTTGATTCTCTTTTTTGGTGCAAAGATTCAACGCTACAATGTCGAAGTTAATTAATTTGTTTTTCGACTTCGATAAACTTGAAGGCACAAAATCATACAAGACATGGAAACATCTCATTAAAAGTACTCTCATTTACAATGAACTTTGGCGTGATATATGTAATGAAGATACTAAGCCAACTAAGCCTACAGATGCAACTACATTAGCAAAATGGGAAGTTAAAAATTCCAAAGCATTAGCACTCATTAAATCTTCAGTTAATGATGAGATGTATGTTCACATTGAAAATACTACTGATGCATGGTCTGCTTTGAAAGTTTTTAAGGATTTATTTGATACTTAGCCTGAATCAAAGAAAGTTGATCTTCAATTAAAGTTGCTCCAACAAAAATTGACTGAAGGAGGTGATGTACATGAATATATTTCCAGACTTAAGAACATTAAGCAGGAAATACTAAATGGTGGTTTTGAAGTAGTAGATGATAGTTTCATGACCACAATTTTAATTGCTGGATTGCCTTCTTCCTATACACATTTTTTGGAAACTTTACAACTAGTTGGCAAGTTAGATAAGATTACGTTTGATGAACTAAGTGAAGTGTTATCTCAACACAACAAAACTTTTGGAAAGAAAAAGCAAGTTGGGGAAGATGTTTTTTTCACAGAAGCTAGCACAAGTAAATCTTCAAGTGATAGGTGTAGAAGTAGAGGAAGAAGAAATTTTGTACAAGGTCGTGGTCGAAGCCAAAGTAGAGAAAAATAATTTCAAGGCAGAGGAAACAAGCAAGGCAGAGGGTATTTTCAAGGTAGAGGAAACAGTCAAGGCAGAGGGTATTTTCAAGGAAGAGGAAATAATCAAGGCATAGGCTATTTTCAAGGGAACAATCAAGGTAGAGGACAAACTCTACACAGAGGTCAAAGCAGAGGCAGAGGATAGAATTCATGCAGAGGGAGAGATTTTAGTCAAATTGTTTGTAGAAGATGTAACAAAGTTGGTCATTATGCAGAAGATTGTCGGACTTCCATTGATAAAATTTCCAAGTTTCATCAAAACACAACAGAGTTTGCAAATGATCGAGATGATGATGGTTCAGAATATGTCTTTACCTAATCTTCAACAATACAAATTTCCACTGATTTTCAAAGTGATTATGAAGATGCTTGGATTTTAGATTCAGGAGCATCTCAACACATGACTTTCAGACGTGACTTATTTTAGAATTTTCAAGAATGCCATCTTAATTCCTTCTTTCTTGCAGATAATACCAAACATACTCCTTATGGAAAAGGTGTAGTTAAAGTTTATTTACCTGATATTGGAGAAAGGATGATTTCAAATGTATGGTATGTACCCACCTTCAAAAATAATTTGTTGTCTTTATTCACGATTTGACAAGAAGGACATCAAGTCATTATGGAAGATGGCTTAGTTAAGATTAATTTAGTCAAATGGAATATGAAAACAATGATGTCAGGTTATGAAGATGGAAAACTGTCAAGGATGAAAGGGACAGTTATTCCAAGGCATTCAGACTTTGCAGGAGCAGTAAGTACAGGTATTTCACCTATAAGATTGTGGCATGTGGGATATGGACATCTCAATTTTGAAAGTCTTTCTCAATTGCAAAAACAAGGGATGGTTAAGGGACTTCCCACTTTCAAAAAGGAAAATTCAAAATGTGAAGCATGCATTTATGGCAAAGAAAGTCGAGAGAGTTTTTCAACAAGTTGATGGCATGCAAATCAGCGGTTGCATCTAGTTCACAGTGATGTTTGTGGACCACTAGAAACTTATTTAGGTGGTTGCAAATATTTTGCACTCTTCATTGATGATTTCAATAGAGTAACTTGGGTTTACTTCTCGAAGCAAAAGTCAAAAGTATTTGATAAGTTTAAGATATTTTGTTAACTTGTTGAAAATGAAGTTAAAGAAAAGATAGGCACTCTTAGGACAAACAATGGAGGGGAATTCACTTCTAATGATTTCAAAAATTATTGCACAGACAATGGGATAAGAAAACATCTTACAAATTTCTACACCCCTCAGCAAAATGGAGTCGCAGAAAGAATGAATCGCACCTTCTTAGGATGGCAAGATCCATGTTAAGCTTTAAAAAGTGAAGTTCTATATATTGGGCATAAGCAATCCATACATCTATCTACTTAAGGAACAAATCTCCAACCACTTCTTTGGATGGAATCACACCTTATGAAGCATGGTTTGGTTTCAAACCTCGAGTTAAACATCTTAGAGTTTTTGGATCAATATGTTATGCCTTAGTTCCGAAAGAAAAATGAACTAAGCTTGACTCAAGAAGCTTGAAATGCACAATGATTGGGTATTCTGATGAGAAGAAAGGGTATCGACTTTTGTCCAATGGCAAATTTATTGTGAGCAGGGATGTAGTTTTTGATGAAACTAAAAGTAAGAGTGCTAAAGAAATAGAAAATCTTCTTCAAAAGTTAGAAACTAAAGGCAATCAAAGAAAAGGTAAAATGCAAAGTTAACCAAATTCACCTAATTGGTATGAACTTGATTTTCCTTCATTTGAAGATGATACATCCAGTCCATTTACTTCAACAACATCATCTGGGTCTTCCAGTAGTTCATCAGACTCTCCTAGCAACGGTAGTTCATTTGATAATGATTCTCCACCTCCAAAATCTTCAACTGATCGACGAACATCAATTTACATTAATCCAATTTACAATAATGGAAATTCAGATCCCCAAACAAGTGAACATCAACTACCAAAATGGGCAGTTCAACTTTTGAAAGATGTAAGGCCTGATGAGCAACATAAAACATGAACAAGGGGATCACACAACTTTGAAGGAAATTTTGCCTTAGTAGCAAATGATTTTACTGAACCTTCCACATACAAAGCAACAGTAAAACATAAAGAATGGCAACAGGCTATGGTTGAAGAGTATCAAGCAGTAATTGATAACAACACTTGGAAACTTGTTGATTGTCCTGCAAGTGTTAAGCCCATCGAATGCAAATGGGTTTACATAATTAAATATAACCAACATGGAGAAATTGACAAGTATAAAGCACGATTTGTGGCTAAAGGTTTTGCGTAGCAGGAAGGCATTGATTATGTGGAAACTTTTGCTCCTACAGCTAAATGGAATACCATCTGATTAACACTTGCATTGGCTGCTCATAAAGGTTGGAAAGTTCATCAAATGTATGTAAAAAGTGCTTTTCTCAACAAAGACTTACATGAAGATGTATATATGCAACAACCACCAGGTTTTGAAATTGCAGGGCAGGAACATAAAGTCTGTAAATTAATTAAGGCTTTATATGGGTTAAAGCAAGCTCCCCGAGCTTGGTATACCAAAATGGATGAATACCTTAGGAAGGTTGGTTTTCAACGAAGTGAATATGATGATACTTTGTATATCCATCAACAAGGTCCATATCAGGTGAGTCTTATTATGTATGTAGATGATTTGATCATTACAGGAAACGATGATGATCATATTGCACAGGTGAAAAAGGAGTTACATGCAGGTTTTAAGATGATTGATTTGGGATTACTTCACTACTATCTTGGAATTGAAGTATTCCAACGTCCACATCATATTTTCATTTCTCAGGACATAATTCAGGCAGAGGCAAAGGACAAAATTCAGGTAGAGGGAGAGATTCTTTAGCGGTTTGGCGTGCAGGATTGCAAACCATCTCTTACCCCTATGGAACAAAACTTGAAACTTTCAAAATTTGAAGGAGGGGAAATGGTAGACAACACTATTTATAGATAGTTGATTGGCAACTTGATTTATTTGACAAACACTCGACCATATCTATCTTATGCAGTCAATATTCTTTCACGCTTTATGCAGCAACCACATGATAGCCATTGGAATGCAACCAAAAGAGTTCTTCGATATATCCAAGGAACAAAAGATTTTGGTCTTCTTTACAAAAAGACTAAAAATTTTGTACTTGGTGGATTTTCAGATGCCAACTTTGCAGGAAGTATTGATGATAGAGCATCAACATCAGGTTATTTAATGAACATGGGTTCAACAACAGTGTCTTGGAATTGTAAGAAACAAGATACAGTTGCCACTTCTACAACAGAAGCAGAATACATCTCAGCATGGGAAGCAACATGTGAAATTGTTTGGTTACACAGATTTTTGCAGGACTTGGGCATTTCTCAAACATAAGCTACATCATTATTCATCGACAACCAGTCAGCTATTAAGCTTGCCAAGAATCCAGTTTTTCATTCAAAAACAAAGCATGTGGACACCAAGTATCATCATATCAGATCACTCATTGCAAAGGATGTCATCAAGCCAATTTATTGTCCTTCAAAAGATCAAATCTCTGACATTTTTACGAAACCTCTTGGTCGAATAAAATTTACTAAGTTCAGAGATGAACTTGGTATCTGTTGTAATGTATGTTTGGATCATAGTGGGGAATGTTAGATAATCCAAAATACAAATATCATAGTTTAATAAGTTAGAATAAAATGATTATTAATTTAGGATATTAAATTAATAATCTAGAACATTTGATTAATCAAATGGAGACATTTAGAAATAGATTATTGTTGTAAGAGATATGACTCTAGAAAGGTGTCGTATCTTAGGCTGTAAATTAGGAGTATAGTTAGAAGATTGTTAAGATAACATTTATTGTAAATGGACACTTGTTTATTTAATAAGTGATCCATATCTAGAGTTTGTTAGGACATTTAGCACCACAACTGACCCTACAAGCATTTGAGAAATGGGCCATTGACTTCATGGGACCTATAAACCCACCAAGCAAGCACATAAGATCCAGATACATAATCACTGAGACATAGTACTTGACCAGATGGGCCTAAGCAAGAGCACTTAGAGATTGTAGTAAAACTACAACTGGACGATTCATATTTGATGACATCATAACCAGGTTTGGATGCCCGAAGATCCTTATGAGTGATAAAGGTACACATTTTATTAATAAGACCATTGAAGCCTTGACCAAGGAATTTTCAATCCATGATCAGAAGAGCACACCCTACCACCCACAAGAGAATGGGACAGTTGAAGCATTCAATAAGATCTTGGAGACAACGCTGACGAAGATTTGCACTGTGAACAGGGATGATTGGGATTTAAGAGTACCAACAATACTATGGGCCTATAGAACCACTTGTAAGAAGCTAACAATGTAGACCCCCTTTAAGTTGGTTTATGGTCTCGAAGCAGTTGTCCCAATGGAATATTTGGTCCCAAGCTTAAGAATCACAGCCTTTACAGATATGGATGACATTGGCACTGTTCAAGAGAGGCTCGCGCAGTTGGTCGAAATAGAAGAAGATAGATTTATTGCAAGATTCCATCCGTAGGTACAGAAGGAAAGAGAAAAGGCCTACCATGAAAGACACATCAAGAAGAAGGCATTTAAGCAAGGCAATTTGGTACTAATATACGACAACAAATTCATGAAGCATCCAGGAAAGTTCAGAACACATTGGCTGGGGCCATATGAGGTTGTCTATGTCACGAAAGGAGGAGTTGCACAGTTGAAGACCTTGAATGGAGAATGGAAGGAAGGTTTGGTGAACAGGAGTTGGTTGAAACTGTACTATGACAACCAACTTCCCCACAACTCTCACTAAAAGCATAAGGAAAAGGGTCCAGGTACCAGGTGCAGTTGAAACTGGGTACCAGAAATAGGAAAGATAGTCTACACATAATGGGGAAGGAAAGAGAAGAAAGCACAGGCTGAAGATGAAGCAAATCAGAAGAGTCAGATCTCAAGTGCCTCGGGACGAGTCATAGGTGAGTGTTGGGGGCCTGTTGGCCCTTGGGTATGGAAGTAAGCAAAGAGTAAAGCAGAAAAGTCGAAATGTGAACTATGCGGAAGACACAGTGACTGATACTGGGTCGAAGTGAGCAGAAGAGTAGAAAAGACAGAGCAAAGTAAGAGAAAGCAAGCCATTGGACGAGGAGATTGAGGATGACAGATAAACAAGGAAGACAGATTGTGGACAACTCAGCAAGCATAAAAGCACAGTTCATCTTAATATATTGTAAAGCACAGTTCTGTGGACGTAGCCCTAGGGAGAGGGTGAACGATGTACATATTTATGTTGTGTGTGATTGATGTTGTGGTCTCTGGTTATGGTTATACTGTTATTTCACTATTGTGTTAGATCTGATAGATAGTTGTGTGAAGTAGATCTAAGCTAGTAATTGATATCTAGATGCTGTGTTGTTCTTGTATTGGATCCACTTTGTATTCCCTTGGTTGTAGACATCCGTGTCCTGCAACCCCCCATAGCTGCTTCGCGTGACACTGCATCTACCTTGCAGGTGTTGCCAAAAGGGCCAGTAGTTAGGGCTTGTTGGTGTGCTCTTGGAGTTGAACCCTGGGTATGCCCCTGTTCTAACAAATGTTTCCGTTGCTGGGACATGAATCTTCTTGAGGGAATTTTAAGGTGGTTTCCATCGAAGACAGAGGTTCAGAAGTGGATAGAAGATCAAGAAAAGGACTTCGCTGAAGCCCAGAACAAGAACCCTAATATTAATACAAAGGATTAGTTGGGAAGATATATCTTTACTGATATACACACGATTTTCTTTGGGGGAATCCATTAGGAGTTATATGAGTGGCTAGCTAGGTTAGTAGATTCCCAGTTTGAGATTAGACGTAGACCACCTATGGTTTGGACGTCGATGCTAATCAATAAGATAAAGAGAGTTTATAATGCCATGTCAAGAGCAATAGATCACTGGTTTGATAGCAGCATTGGAGGGTACGTCACCGAGTTTGTTGTTGATAGAGTAGAGTCATATAGCCAAGCCGAGAGGTATTTTGTTAAGGAACATAGGGGAATTTTTTTACAATTTTTGAAGTTGAGGATCAAGATGCGATTGCATGAGAATAACATATTAAAGGTACAATAGTTGGTCAAATTGGAAAAGGATAATGTTCAAGAACTTGGCCAATGACATCAACACAAAGGCTGGACATACACGTAGTAGGAGAGTGTTCATATAAGTTCCTCCTACGAACCTATTTAAGTAGAACTATGGGGATGAGGGTTTCTACAGTGGAGAAGAGGAATATCTGACAGATGAAGAGCATTGAAAATCCGCTAGGGCAGAGGAAAGCAAAGCTAAAGAACCTTGCCGGGAAGAGCTAGAAACTTCAGGAACCGTGCCGACTATTGAAGTGAGTACTATTACTCCTCCTGTTTTTTCAATAACATTAAGCAACCCGAGTAATCAGAGTCACCAGAGCACTCAGAGCAATGTCACTAGCAGTCCACCACATATTCAGTCAGGAAACCTAGGAAGATCTATGGCAGATTAGATGAGGTTACCCACCTTCAGAGGACATGGATCTTAATATCCTGATCAACACTGGTTTCTATGTGAAGTTGTGTGGAGTATTAAAAATATCACTGACGGAGCTGTTAAACGAGCTCAGTTTAGTACTACCCTGAGAGATCGCGCGCTTAGCTGGTATATGAAATTTATCCAAGGAGATGCACCTAAACCTATGAATTTCATTAATATTGCGCTAATTGCCGAATTCAAGAAACCTAAGTCAGAGTCGCAGTGCATTACAAAACTAAAAGAAATCAAGAAGAGAATAATTGAGTCTGTGTGGGAGTTTGATCAATGATTTAAGACCTTGATAGGCCATTTGAGTTTTCAGATCCCAGACGAGCAGAACAAGGAGTGGTTCATTGCTGCCCTCTTACCGCACATAAGAGTTCCTTTGATGTAATAGAAGATTGATTCACAGGTGGAGGCACTGGAGATCGCCATGAAGTTAGAATCAACCCCTATGGGAGAATCTAGCTCAGGTATGAGTCAAATCTTGAGTCAACTAACTAGTTTATTTCTGCAGGTCGAAGATATGAATACAAACAAAGGAAAATATAAAAGAGAAGATATCTGGTGCATTAGATGCAAATCAGAAGGCCATGAAAACGCACACTATCCCCTATTTTGTGAGTATTTGACATCTGGAGCCCCAAGTCCTTTAAAGCAAGTTACCTTACCATGGTGCAAGGTATGTAGAACTAAACATCGTCCTGGTGAATGCTACTACATGCAAAAATATGTTCAGACACCTACAAATCTGTATTGCATGTTCTGTAAGTCGGTGGGGAATGATGATAGGGATTGTAGGGCCTATGACCTCATGCATGAAAGGTCAAGGGATATATAAAAAATTCAAGGCGAAGTACAACAAGAAGGAAACACTACGCAATATAATTCTCCAGGAAGAGGAAACTTCAACCCTCGTGGTGGATTCAGAGGAAGAGGATGAGGTAGGGGCCAAATCATTTGTTATAACTGTGCGCAGCCAGGACACTTAGCAAGGGACTGTTAGAACCCTTGTACCACTTGCAGCTACTACAACTCATTCGAACAAGTTATCGAAGATTGTCCTATGCTGCTAGCCAAACTTCAGGAGAGACGAGGACCTCAGTAGAACCCGAGAGTGCAACTGATATACATTGAACCTCGCGGAGAGGACCCTAGAGTCGTTGTTATCACTAAAGGAGGCACTATTAAAGGAGAAGACAGAGCCACCCAAGGAAAGACTAGAATAGAATTAGGAGTCAGGAAAGCTGCAGAGAAGACACGAGTTTTCGATGCAAAGAAAGAAAAACAAATATTTGAGGAGGCAAGAAAAGAATTCGGGAGAGACCACAATTCTTCATCGAAGACATGACCAGAAGTAAGAGAATGTGGAATGCCTCTGGCATTCGATCAATCTACTCTTCCAGGAGAAGGAAAAGAGGTAAGCAAGCTCATGGAATTCTTATACACTTGTATTAAGTTGATTCAGGATGAAAGCGCTGTACAAGATCTACAAAATTTAATCAGACAGTACAAGATAGGAAAGATAGATCCCTTGCTGAATATAATAGTACACCAGGTCTTTAAAAAGAGAAGGACAAATAAGGAACTATACCTGAATGCTTAAATTGGAGAGTATGATATTGACTATGTGGTCCTTGACTTAGGGTTGGAGGTCAGTGTCATGACGAAGCAAACTTGGGCACTGATGGGCAAACTTAAGTTAATATATTCCCCTATCATGCTTAGGATAGCTAATCAACAAGATATAAGCCCCTTTGGAAGATTGGAACATGTCCCTATGGACATCGATGGAGTAAGGACGTTTGCAGACTTCGAGGTGATTGAGATAGTTGATGATAGCTGTCCTTACCCTACGCTTTTAGGAATTGATTGGGATTTCAATAATTCCACTGTGGTTGATTTAAAGAAAAGAAGAATGAAGTTTAAAGGAGATGGCATTAGGTTCATTTCACCTTTGGATCCCGATGAAGGTCAGAGATACACAAAACCCATCAGAGAAGAAGGCCGCGCATATGAACTAGAAAACATATACAAATTAATAGCCAGACAACAAGATTACATTAATCCTACGGTGGATGGGAACCTTACCGACGAAGTGACAACGCATGTTCATCAGATTCAGAAGAAGCAGTGGAGAACTGGAAGAACAAAATGTATGAAGTATCTACAAGGAGATGTGCTAGATTAACTCAATAATTTCGTTGGATCGGCACAAAAGTAAGTAACTTGCCCACCTTTGATGGTCTGAATCATTTAGAAGCATTCTTGTTGGACTTTGAAGAAATTGTACCAACACAACAAAGATTGTTGGCAATGGATGAGGCCTTGAAAGAAACCCCAACAAGATGGTGGGGGACACACAAAAACAACATTACAGACTGGGTACAATGTCGCACTTTGATGAAAACACGATTTTCAGAGCAAGTAGAAGGCTATGAAGATAGGTAACCAGGTTGAAGCTGTCCGAAGGACCATGTGCGAAGTTGTGAGGAAGCATGGAGAATCATTCTTCAAGAGCAGTGGGTGCACAAATTAATCAACACACTGGACACAACCCCCATAAACTGGTATCTTCAAGCAGAACTGTGCCACATCACTGCAGATTGGGAAGGTATGACCCAAAACTTTGTAACTACCTTTTTGTTTGAAAGCCAATATCCTACAGTGGATCAAGCATTATAGATTGTAAGATATAAAGTATTTGAGGAGGCACCTAGCCTCCATTTGGAACAAGAAGAGGATGAATGGATCACGCCTCTCCATAAACTGCAAGGCTGTTGAAATATCAATGCTGACGAAGACGATGATATTAGGAAGGGTAACGTCATCGAAACAAAAGGCCAAAGAGACATAGAAGGACCAAGAATTGAGCTACCTTTCATTGGACAAGAAATTAAAATAAAAAAAGAAAATATTGGAACAGAGCAAACACTGAAGCCTGCAAATGTTGGAGATTATTGGGATGCTGCCACTATTGACAAGATCACAGAGTTACTCCATGAATATGAGGACTTGTTTCTAACCAAGTTCACTGATATGAAGGGAATTAAAGGGCCCATGGGAGAGATGAGGATCCCTTTGAAACTAGATGCAAGGCCAGTTAAACAGAGACCCTACAGATTGAACCCTAAATATAAGGAGAAAGTGAAGATTGAACTCGACAGAATGTTGGAGGCAGGAATCATAGAACCTATTGAAGAATCAGAATGTATTAGCCCTATGGTGGTGTAGGATAAAAATATTGGAGAGATCAGGATCTGTGTAGATCTCAGGAAGTCGAATGATGCCTGTTAGGTCATACTGTGTGTAACCAGGGACTATTGGTAGACCCATCTAAGATTGCTATTATAGTTGATCTGCCCCCTCCTACTTTAGTCAAATAGCTATGCACTGCACTGGGACACATTGGATACCACATGAAGTTCATTAAAGGATGTGCACAGATCACAACACCCATGGAGAAGCTTTTGAAAAAAGACTGTTAGTTTCATTGGACAGAAGAATGCTAGCAGAGGTTCGACACAATGAAACAAAAAATGGTTATTGCGCCTATTCTGGTTTTCACAGAATGGAGCAAGGATTTTCACGTGCATGTCGATGCATCTTCTATTGCATTCAGAGCTGTGTTAGCACAACTGAGAGCTGGATATGTTGACCACTCATTAGCCTTTACTAGCAGGAATCTCTCAACAACTGAGATTAATTACACCACCACTGAGAGGGAAGGGTTAGCCATGGTGTATGCGCTGTAGAAGTTTCGCCACTACTTGTTGGGAGGAGACTTTAAAATGTTTACCGATCACTCCGCACTGAAATACCTAGTCAACAAGCCATTTTTGGGGAAGAGAATATGCAAATGGATTCTACTATTTCAGGAATATGATTTTGAGATCGTGGTTTAGCCAGGAAGAATGAACAAATGTCCTGACCACTTGTCGAGGTTGGAACATGGAGAAGAGCCTACTAGTTTGGAGGATACATTGCCGGATGCACAGTTGCTGGACATTAGAAATATTGATGATTACTTCACGGAGATAGTCCAGTTCTTGTCAACAACAATGTCACCCAGTGAATATACAATCACCTAGAAGAAACATCTCTAGTGTGTGCTGCCAAATTTTCACTTATAGCTGGACAACTATACAAGATGGGACCTGATGAGATATTGAGGAGGTGTGTTATGGAGGCAGAGTGACCATTGATCCTCACAGAATCTCATGAAGGCATCACAGGAGGACACTACACAAGAAAAGAAACAACGCAGAAGGTTCTTAGAGCTGGCCTCTGGTGGCCTACCTTACACAGAGATGCTAAGGACTATTACAGAGCCTGTGATGTATGTCAAAGAGTTGGGAAATTGTCCAGAAGAGATGAAATTCCTTTAGCACCGCAACTGACCCTACAAGCATTTGAGAAATGGGCCATTGACTTAGCGGGACCTATAAACCTAGAAGGTAAGCGCAAAAGAGATAGATACATAATCACTGCGACAAAGTACTTGAATAGATGGGCCGAAGCAAGAGCAGTTAGAGATTGTAGTGCAACTGCAACTGCGCAATTCATATTTGATGACATCGTAACCAGGTTTGGATGCTCGAAGATCCTTATGAGTGATCAAGGCATACATTTTATTAATAAGACTACTGAAGCCTTGACTGAGGAATTTGAAGTCCATCATCAAAAGATCACACCCTACCACCTGCAAGCGAATGGGACAATTGAAGCATTCAATAAGATCTTGGAGACAACGCTGATGAATATTTGCATTGTGAATAGGTATGACTTGGATTTAAGAGTACCAACAATTCTATGGGCCTATAGAACCACTTGCAAGAAGCAAACAATGCAGACACCCTTTAAGTTGGTTTATGGTCTCAAAGCAGTTGTCCTGATGGAATCTTTGGTCCCAAGCTTAAGAATCGTAGCCTTTAAAGATATGGATGACACTATCACTATTCAAGAGAGGCTCTCACAGTTGGTCAAAATAGAAGAAGACATATTTATTGCAAGATTCCATCAGCAGGTACAGAAGGAAAGAGAAAAGGCCTACCATGACAGACACATCAAGAAGAAGGCATTTAAGCAAGACAATTTGGTACTGATATACCAAAACAAATTCATGAAGCATCCAGGAAAGTTCATAACACATTAGCTAGGGCCATATGAGGTTGTCTATGCCACGAAAGGAGGAGATGCATAGTTGAAGACCTTGAATGGAGAATGGAAGGAAGGTTTGGTGAATGGGAGTCAGTTGAAACTCTACTATGACAACCAACTGCCCCCTAGCTCTCACTAAAAGCATAAGGAAAAAGGTCCAGGTACTAGGTGTAGTTGAACTGGGTACCAGACACAGGAAAGATAGTCTGCACATAGTGGGGAAGGAAAGAGCAAAAAGAATAGGCTGCTCCACGCAGCCTGAAGATGAAGCAAATCAGAAGGGTCAGATCTGAAGTGCCTAGGGATGAGTCATAGGCAAGTGTTGGGGGCCTGTTGGCCCTTGGGTATGGAAGTAAGTGAAGAGTAAAGCATAAAAGATGGAATGCGAGCTACATGGAAGACACAGTGACTGATACTGGGTCGAAGTGAGCAGAAGAGCAAAAAAGAGGGAGCAAAGTAAGAGAAAGCAAGCTGTTGGATGAGGAGATCGAGGATGACAGATCAGTAAGGAAGACAGAACATGGACAACTCATCAAGCAGAAAAATCCACCGTTGGATGCTTTGAAGCACCGCGCGAGAAGGAGGGAAAGACAGGCTGGCGAAGCCCTGAAAATGTGGGTCAATTTGACCTAGGGTTTTGGTATCTAGGGTTTTGACACTTAGGTTTTGGCCTAAGGCTATCGGTGAGCTACTGTAATGTATAAACAAAGGTCAAGAGGACCTCGGATGGTGGTTGTCACTGTCATTGTTATTGTTGTTCCAATTTTGTGATTGTTATGAGTGATTATTGTAGTGAGGGAGAGAAGCATTGAGAAGTGAGGGAAGTTTGTGTTGTAAGATCTTCAACTGGGTGCGAAGATCAACCCTGCAGTTGGGTGTGCAGGGAGGGAAGACAGAGAGAAAGAGAGAATATCTGCTAGCTAAGAGCGCAGATAAGAACTATATGCTTTCATCTTAATATATTATAAAGCACAGTTCTGTGGACATAGCCCTAGGGAGAGGGTGAACCACGCACATCTTTGTGTTGTGTGTGATTGATGTTGTGGTCTCTGGTTATGGATATACTGTTATTGCACTATTGTGTTAGATCTAATAGATAGTTGTGCGAAGTAGATCTAAGCTGGTAATTGATATCTAGATGCTATGTTGTTCTTGTATCGGATCCACTTTGTATTCCCTTCGTTGTAGACATCTGTGTCTTACAACCCCCCATAGCTACTTCGGGTGAGATTGCATCTACCTCGCAGGTGTTGCCAAAAGGGCCAGTAGTTAGGGCTTGTTGGTGCACTCTTGGAGTTGAACCCTGGGTCTTCCGTTGTGCCAACACTACTGGATATGCTACCATACATCAAGTGTATACCTCAACCATGAATAATCATCTCAAAGATATGAACCATAACAGCCATGCCATATGTTGAACCAAATATATCAGAATACCTTACTCAATCATGTACCCAAGATGTACCTCGATCAATGTCAAACCCTCATCAATATGCCAAGTATGCCTCAAGCTTTCACCACATCATAATCAAGCATAACCTTGACAACAAGTACACAAACATACCAGTACCTTTGTAGTTGACCTGAAACACTACAATGTTGACCTATACACTATTTTCTGTCTTCATGGACATGGTATTGGTATTTTCCCCAAACTTGTCTTGTCCTCATGGGACTAATACATCTTGTTTCACATGGCCTCACATGATACATATACTGCAACCAACGGGGATGCCTTGTAGGACACTAGTAGTCTGACCCGCGGGAATCAACAAAACTAGGGTTTCCTCAGAGATTCTTGCTCACCACTGCAATGTCAAAAATCTTGTACTCCTCAGTCTTTTCTACCTCGGATTTTATCGTCGTAAACTTAGCCAAAAGATCACTAGTTCACTTAGAAGATATTCATTAGAATAAGTGAGTGAATGTACTTGTGAATGAGTCTTTGAGGTGTATTTATGCTTTTTTTTAGGGTAACCTCTTTCCTTAAACTTAGGGGCTTCTTAAATTTCTTGTTACAACCACTTTACCCTTTCATTAAAGACTTGTAGCAAACTAGGGGCTACTTGACCATTCTTTGGGGCTTCTAACTTCACAAGGCCATAACTCCTTAACTGTGAAGAACTACGTGGAGTACCACCTATCACAAAAAACAACATGACAGGGACTATACTTCCATTAGTGAGTTACATTCATTTAATCCGTCTTTCATGACCTAATTCGATGATCAATTATGAGATCCATAACCATACTTATGGGTGTCTTGTAGACTTCTTCAAAGCTTCTTCCTGTCAGCACTATGCTTAGAGCTATGCCATAATGGGACCAGTTTGGAGACTTCTCCAAATACACCCATCACATTAGTTGAAATTATTCCACTAATCGTTGACATCAATGACAACCAAGTTTCCAACAATCTCCCCCTTTGGCATTGATGGCAACACTGATGGCATGGGAACACTCATGCTCCCCCTGTGATCATTTCTCCCCCTGTGACCATCACTCCCCCTGTCTCTATGGATCTATTCTTTCTCTTCATTTCCATGCATCTGTTATTTCTCTCCCCCTTTGGCATCAATGGCGAAGAGTAATCCTCCTTGGGTGTTATTAGACAAATCGGTAAGTGCAGACACAAAATAATCTCCCTAACTTCAACAAGAAGCTAGAACAAAACATAGCAGAATACAAACTTGTCCTTAGATTTCATTGTAGTATAAACTAGTTCATAGAGGGACAAATGACATACCATCTAAATGATGTTTGATCCTCGCTAGTGTCATCTTTGCTCCATATTTGGTTTTGTGGGATGTTGAACCTGTTAAGAAACACAAACCAACAAAGAGAGAGAACAACGATATATATTCCAATGAAGTCTATGTATAAGATCAAGGAGTTATACAATAAAAGTAGAGACACCTTTATAGGGAAGAAACACATTACTGCATTATATTGAATTAAAGTGGAGAATACAACCCATGCCTAGATGTTTCAAGGCCCCTTCCAATGGCCCTTTGCTTCAACACACACACCTTTGTTCCAATGCTTTTGATGAAGAGCATTCACAACCTTACATGGAAAGCTAAAGCAAAGCTATCACAAGTACAATATTCAACAGAATTCTTCATGCATAAGATAGCCTAGCCTTTCCCATGATAGATCCCTTTTTATATATGGTGAAAGAGGGATGGATGAAAAGATTAGGATGATCCCACTAAATCAGAGAAGCGAGTAAGATCCAAACCGATCGGAGGCCACCTCATCTTCTAGAAGATTCTCTTCTAGAACTTTTGTGAATTTCACCTTTTTCTCTTGTTTAAGCATCGTCGCACCCTATGCACAGGAAGCATGCAGCAACGTCGTAGTCTAGTTTTGGTGTAAGATGCGATGATCAAGCATCATCGCATTTAGTATCAAGCATTGTCACATTCATTTTTCTCATGGATAAAGTCTCATTTAGTATCTTCAGGGAACATAGAAGTGAGTTATGCACATATCGTCAGTTGATCATAGGGGTGACCAAAATAATGTGTAACAAAATGCCCCCCAAAGTATGAAGTTGGAACCTATGACAACTGAAATACTTTGTAGAATGTGTGTGTCTAAAACAAGGAGCGTATCGGTCATGAACCTGCAAACAATCAAGCATCTGCATAATAATATACCATCTTCTGAGGTAGGCATTCCAATACTCAGACTACAAGTGACTCTAATACTAAGTGTCAAGTGAGTCATGGCCACCAAACATACACTATGGATCCATGTCATCATGATTCAACATAGCCACGAGAAATACACTGTGGATCTATGCTCTAAAAATTCAAATTTGGACATAGCCACGAGACATACACAGTGGATATATGTGTCAGTAAAGACTTATGAATACTCCATCACAACTTGGACCGATATGGTGATATCTAGGGTCTTCATTTCCATCGTCCTGAAGTACGAATCTAGCCATGTGATTATAGGCGTCAAAGTCAAACATGGTAGAAACCACTTGATTACTAGTCATTAATGGATACCGTTAACAAGTGCGAGGGAAATCACCATTGATGTCAGTGACTCCCAAGGTACTCTAGTACAATCCAATGAGTGTGAATAAATGAGTTGAATTTGAACACTCGATGGAATCTTCCAATCATGGGCCAATGACATGAACCCACTGTTGAAAGAGAGGAGACCTACCATTAAGGCATGCAGGTTCCAAGGTACTAAATGATTTCTAAGTCTATTTCCAGGATAATGAGTTGAAGTTGATACGAAAAGACTCATCACAGGAGGGCCTTAATGTATCCCCCATCAATGACACGAAATAGATAACAAATTTGAAGTAGATCAGAGTACAAGGTGATTCATAACTGACTTAGGGAAGGCTGACATGGTAAGAATTTAAGGACTGCAAATGGCCGACTCGATAGAAGACTTGTTTAGGTTGAACTTCTCTTGAACACATGAATGACACGACAATTGTCTTGGTAGAATTGACTCAAGGAGGACCCAACATATGGACTTATGGATGGTTAAACGAGAGACAAATGGATTTCCCAACCCAGATACAATGATGAAGAGGGGTGTCATGTTCAAGAGCGACTTACTACCACTAACACAGATACATATATACATTTCTTTTCCAATCCCCCCCCACCATTTTTGGTGAGTACCTCTTTATTTTTATGCAAGATCGAGGAGGTTAACATATGCTTGTAATGTAAGCTCATCCTTCGGATGAGTCCCTCGGAGTATTTTTAACGACCCTAGGAAGGAGTGGTTCGGTCCCATATGGGCCTTTCGATGCTTGTTTTACGAGTCCAAAGAAAGAAAACTTAGGGGTTTTTCATGTTTAGAGAGTCTGAAAAACACTTAAAGAAAACTCCAAAATGTCCTTTTTCATAAGTTAGTGTGACGAGACCAAAAAAGAGATAATCTACCGCTCATTAAACGTTTTCTTCAAATACTTTTACGAGCATGAAAATAACAAGGTCGCTCGGTTATCTTTTCATGTTTAAGGATCTTGAAAAGAGCTTAAAGGAGACTCCATAGGTTTCGTTTTTCGTATTGCCATTATGAGTATGAAAAAATCAATAAAAGGTTACTCGATTGCATTCTCATAGTTTCACAAGCGTGAGAAAGAATTAAGACCATGCTCAGAGTTTTTCCTGAAAAACCCTAAAAGTATATGTACATCATAAAAACATGCAAAAATGACCAAAAAAGAAGGATCAATATCAAAAGTCCGGTCCTCAGATCTCTCAACCTACAATAGAGACACTTTGCAAAGTTCATTAGGTTAATGGCATAGGTAAAAATATTTAAAAATTAATTTAATTTGAAATTAAAATGGTAAAAGTGAATAAAATAGGTCAAAACTAGTCCATTTACCATTTCATTTTTATTTTCACCAAACTAGTGCCAAAACCCCCCTTTTTCCTTTGTTTTTCAAGTGATGTTTCAGGAGCGCCCAGTGGATGATTTCTCGAGCTGCTTCCATGAAGTAGGTATTCTTCTTCCGCTCTCTCTTTTCATGGTTGAATTTTTCATTTTTAATGGTTCAATTCTGAGTTATGGGCAATTTTTCAAGGGTTATTGCGCTTTGAAATCATCGTAGGCCCACCCTATCGTGAACTACAATGATCCAAAATTTCTACAGGGGTTCCACAATTGGGGTGCGATGACGCCGCATTATGGGAAAAGAGCCCCTATGACGACCACAACTCAAAATTTAAAAAGAGAGATAAAGCTAGGAAAACTTCCAACTTTGAAATTTTGATAAACCTAATCATCTTTTAATGTTATTTGGCAGGTTTTCTTTGGTCATTATGCTCGAGTGGAGGGAATGAGAGCATAGGGAGGAAGATTACTTTGTCGAGAATGATCTGGGCACTGTCATGGCACTCTGGGAGTGTGGCTTGCTAAAAATTTTCAAAGTTCAGGGCATGAGAGCCCAATTGAGGCTATTGGATTACTTAGTCCACATGTGGGATGTCAATGAGAAATATTTTCATGTGGGTGTGCATACACTCACCTTATATATTGATGACATTTACTTCTTGACTACATTATCTCGTCGAGGCTCTCAGGTGTCACTATCGGGAAGCAGAGGCAGTGGTGAACCCATGGATTATTATGTAGCACATCACTGCATACCTGGTACATAGAAGCATAGGGACAAAGTTGCCATAAAGGATCTTAAAGACTTGCCTTTGAGAACTATCCTATATACTATCACTTGGATGGCAGGGAGTGTGGCTCCTCACATGGCTTTACAAATCCATTTTTATTATGCTATTGAGTGTATGGAGCCTCGAGTTTTCAATTGGTGCGAGGGTCTTCTAAAAAACATGAAGAAACAATTGACAAAGTGTAGGACTGGTCGATTGAAACAATTCAGGTATGGATCTATTTTGGTATCCTTCTTCCTAGAGAGGGTCCTTGTTTTTCTCCTACATCATGTGGAATGGGGAACACCCACTCCACAGGATTCTCAAATTAAGAGATGAGTAGATTTGATGGCACGTCATGGTGGCATGCCAATCGTCACATATGATCAAGCTTTCTTTCAGTGGTTGAGGGATCAACTTGTTATGGTTGAGGATTATGTATATGTTAGGACTGACTTCTGTGGAGACCCCGACTTGGCATTACCTAAGGGTTCTCAGTGGTGATAGATAGGTAATAATATTTTTTTCATTATATGTTGTTTTTGGTATTTTAATTATAAAATGTTTTGGTTATTTATCCGAGACTAATCACGTGCTCTTAACAATGAAGATATGGTGCCATTCAGGCCTCCAGGATCATCTCCTATCCATAGATGTGAAGATATAGGTGCAATGGTGGGTCAAGGGGTGGCATATGAGGATCTCGAGGAGATCAAACAAAACCTTGAGGGATTGACCATGAACATCCCTGACATCACTATGGACGAGTTACCCCAACATTACCAATGCCATATAGTTGGCGTGTCAACATCCATTGGTCAATTGCTTCGTCGTGTGGCACGGGTAGTCGTTTGTTATAGTGAGAAACATCCTTGATGCATATGTATATGAAGCCATGTGCTTCAACATTTTGACATTTTGGTCTCAGGACAAACACTTTTTTGTAACTTTTGATGTTATAATATAAAACTCCTATCATCTTACTTGTCTTTTAAATGTGTGTTTGGATTTTATAAAAGGCGCAAATGTCTATCTAAAACATAATTATCCAATGCATATGTTAATGTGTTTAGATATCTAGGAATGTGTTGATATTCAATATAATCAAAATATCTTTCCAAGAGGCGAATTCTCAAGTATACCCATAACAATGTAGGACTTCATATGGAATAAACATTGCTCAATTGTAGTACAACTAGTTGCAAATCAAGATGTCTAATAAGATGACGGATTCCAAATGAAATGTCGTCAGTTAATAACTCAATAACTTCACTGTATTCCACGATATTATTAGTTGCACGACCAAGGAAAACATCATGTAGATTGATCAACTCATCCGTAGGTGGATAGATTTCCAATGCAACAGATGCTACGTTTTGAGTACTATGACTAACACCATCAACAAAGTTGATATAGGGTAGCGAGGACGTTGACATAAGGAAACCAAGAACAAGAAATGACAAAAAGCACACACTAGAGTATGATACACTAAAAATACAAAGCACTCATGCGAAAAATATTTTAAGCATAGTGATTCTTTAGGTAAATCCCATTTCTGGGTTCACCCAAAGGGATTCCATCATAATCCACCAGCTCATAAGCCCCTTTCTCCATCACTCTTTTAACTATATAAGAGCCATGCAACATGGGCTCGAATTTACTGGCCCCCAATAAGTCACGATCTTGTTCGTAATGGAGAATTAAATCAGCCTCATAAAAAACACGTGGTTTGACATGCTTGTCGTATCGAGCTTTGACACATTTTTTCTGGGTTTCTATGACTAATGTATCGTCACGACGAGTCTCTTCTAATTGCATTAAATACAAGAGACGTTCTTCTTCGGCTAAGGTGTTAGGGAGAAGTTTGACAACTAGTTTCAAAGATGGGATTTCACATTCAATTGACAAAATAGATTCAATGGTGTGAACCCTGTGGCAGATTTAATGGACATCCGATAGGCCCATAATGCCAAAAATAACATCGTGTGCCAACTTGAATTGTGAATTCCCACCATCCATCAAATCATAGTGGTTAGAAATTTGTTGATTGCTTCAACTTGGCCATTGGCATGTGGATAGTAAGGGGTTGAGTTTTCATGTCGAAGACCCAACTTATTGGTAAGTTCAAACATCATGAAATTGCGAAAATGTCTACCATGGTCAGTGATGATGGCTTGAGGGACACCAAACCTAGTGACGATATGATTGAATATGAAAAACTCTGTATTTTTCCCGGTATTATCAAATGTAGGCATTGCCTCGACCCATTTAGTGAAATAATCCATAGCTACAATAATGTATCCATGCCCCCCGACCGATTGAGGGTTACTTGTCATGAAGTCAACGCCCCATTTAGTGAATGGACCTACAAAAAATACAAGGTAAAGAGGAACATGATGTGATCGGATCTTATTTTTATACATTTGACAAGCGTGGCATTTCTGAACGACAATAATGTAATCCTTAAACAACGAAGGCCAGAAGTAACCATCTCGTAAGATATTTTGGGCAGTGGCATACCCAGACATATGACCTCCACATGCTCCAAAATGACAGTAATTTAAAGTTTTTTTGGCTTCATCATAGGTTAGACATCGTCAAAATACATAATCAATGCCACAATGGTAAAGGGTATCACCGAGGATAATGTATTGATGGGATTGATACCGAATTCGACGACGACCTGCATGAGAAAGACCAGGCTGAAAAGTTTAGGTTTGGAGATAAATGATAATGTCTCCATACCAGATGTCGTCTGAACTGATCAGAAAGAGAGACTCATCAGGAAAATAATCTTCTTCCACAGTTTCTATGTCAGTAGAGGTAAGGTCACATATCAACTCAACAAAAACCAAATATTTCTTTGACTTGGCCCGCTCAAACTCCAAATCGAACTCCTGGAGAATCACTATCCATTTGGATTATTTCTCCCCCAACAATTGTCATGTAAGGATATGTTTCATAGGGTTTCAATAGGAAATAATTGTGGTTTTGCACAATAAGATATAACGACGAAAACGTTGAACAACTTGAACAGTTGCCAAGGCCAATTTCTCCACATGCATATATTTGTTTTTGGTGGTCGTAAGACTCCGAATCAAATAGTAAATAACATGTTCATCGTGTGAATCATCCTCTTGGACTAGAACCATGGCTATGGTAGAGTCCGAAGCAACAAAGTATAAGAAATAATCTCCACTATAATCGGAGGGAAATAAAAGTGGTGTACGGGTTAAGGAAAGTTTCAAAGCTTCAAAGGCTTTGTTGGCAGTGTCATCCCATACAAAATCATGACCCTTCTTAAGAAGTCGAGTGAAACCTTTCATTAGTTTGGCATAATGGGGAATGAATCGACGTAAAAATTTTGCCTTCCCTTGCAAAATTTGGAGTTGGCATAAGGTAGAAGGAGGAGGAAAATTGAGAATAGATTAAACCTTAAAAGGATCCACCCTAATCCCATGCGTAGAAATGATAAAGCCAAGAAGTCATCCATACTCCACACAAAAAATGCATTTATGTGGATTCAATCATATGTGATAATATCGACATCGTAGGAAAATGGCTCGTAAGTGTGTCGGGTGATCTTGGCGACGCATGGAATGTGCCGGTAAGTCATCTAGGTAAGGTTGTATAATGTGCTTAATATCATGAAAATCATAAGACATAGTGCGTTGAAAAGTCGCACCAACATTCTTGAGACCAAAAGGAAGTTTTCGGTATGCGAAGGTACCCCAAGGGAAAATAAAAGTAGTCTTATGTTGATCCGTAGGTAAAATATTGATTTGATTATAGTCGGAGAATCCATCCATCAAAGAGATGATTTCACTACTGGCACAATTGTCAACGATTTGGTCAACGAAAGGGGTTGGATAATTATCTTTGGGACAAGCCTTGTTGATATCCCTATAATCAACACAAACACATATTGTTCCTTATTTCTTCGTAATCAGAACAAGATTGGACACCCAATCAGTCAACTCTACAGGGTAGGAAAAACCATGTTTAAGAAGTTTTTCAACTTCGAGTTTGATCGCAACAACTTTTCGTGGGTGAACTGGACAAAGTCTTTGTCGAACGGGTTTAGCGTCTGGGTATCTTTTAATTTCATGTACACTAATATCTAGATCAATTCCAAGCATTTCTTTGTAACTGCATGAAAAAACGTCACAAAATTCTTGGAAAAGGGCCTTGTAAGTTCACATCTCATCAAGAGAACACGAGGCACCGATATGCACATTTTCCAGAATTCCAGGCTTAATCGAGATATCTAGAGGGATGGTAGGTGAAATATTTCCCAAGTTCCCTTCAGACAAAACATCATGTGTTGGTTTAGAAACTGGGAGAATAGTAATGATTGTAGATGGATTCAAAATCCATTGGTAACTCTTGATAGTCTCGGGTTCCAAGAAGAGGATAGAACGATGATGCTGATCATCCCATGGGGTGTCTTCCATGGACATAACTATCATGATCATTTCATCGGTGTGAAATACCATGTGAAACAGATCAGGAGATGTATCTAAGAGAGAACGAGGAGAATGATTTGCCAATTGAATAGCTTGATAGGCCAATTCCACTAGACTTAAAGGCATTCGATCACCATAACGAAGATAATTTTGTAGGCTAGGTACTATCCAAGGGTCATAAGACTCAGGGGTTTCATCAAAACTGGTCGAAATCATGTTAATAGAAGCGACAAAAGGAGGAGGAACATCGGGTGTGGAATGGGAAAGTACCCATTAACGATGAATCCTTTAAAATACCCACATCGACATTCTCACAACCAAGAGGCGTTTTCTCTATGAATGGAATGTTACTAGTGCGTGAATCGAAACTAAAGAAGGTGAGATGATCTATCGTAACAATTATACCTAGGTGAGGGAAACATATCACACAGAAAAGAGTAGAAACAAATGCGCACATAACATTGATCCAAATACAACCAAGTAAAAGGTTATAATCGAGAGGTGCATCAAACAGCTCAACCTCAACCGTAATCGCTTTTCCTTCTAATGCAATAGATAACAAAGGAAGAACACCATAAGGTTTAAACCTTGTACCATTAAAATATTTTAGAGTATTGTGTGACTCAGTAAGAGTAGGAGAGCCAATGTATTTCCAACAAATGACGAACATGACGCAAGTCGAATCTCCTTCATCAACAACGGTTCGAAAAATATTCTTATTTTCCACAATGACTTGTATTTGAAACACTAATTGATGAAGGAGCCTTGGAATGTGATCTTCCAAGTCAAAGATTATCAAATTTTTATTGGTAGGATCAATTCCACCAATAGCCTTTAACAGTGCCTTCCGTTGAGTAGGACAACTTTGCAGGACTTTGAGATCCGACATCGCAAAAGGTGCCTGTGCAAGATCTTCTACAATACTGTAGTTTTGAGCGGCACATGCATGGGGGTTAAATGATGACTTACAAACGACTACCTTAGGAGGTGGATGAAGAACTGTATCGAGACTAGGTCATTCGAGATGAAGAGGACTGTTGGGAGGTGAAGTCGATGGAGAAGGTTGAACCAATGAAGGAGGTGGATCATAAACTTTCTCTTTAGAAGGAGAATAATCTTTAGTTTGCGTAGTGACTGCAACTTCATTCTTCTTGGAGTCACCGGTACACATAAGTACATAAGATGTGGTAGAGGGAGAAGGTTGGTCATGAATAACCAACTGGGCTTGATGTTGAGAAGGAAAAGGTTGTGACAAAACAACAGGTGTAGGAGGTGTCCTAGTCACTTGCAGGAACCTAGTAACCTCAACACGTCTCGAAAAATCTTTCGTATAATGATCCTCACCATAGATAAGACAAGGATAATGAGGTTTTCGCTTTTCTTTATCATCAACGAGCTGAGTCTTGGGTTTATCATATTGTTGATTACTATTTTTCTCCTCTTTATTCTTACCCTTCCCTTTCTTTTTATTTTTATTTTTACAGGTAGGTGTAAACTGAACCTTATTAAACTCAGAGGTTTTACCGGGAGGAGTCAGAGGAGTATCATTTTGTACATTAGCAATAGCAGATTTGGGATTGGAATGACTGGCTTGTTTGGATTGAGTCTCATAATTGAAAAGTGCCAATCACACCATCAACAACATGAGACTGGAGGCGTTGGGGTTGGATTTGTAGACGGGCGAGGAGCATTAGGGCTCAAGTCATATAACGTTCCCGTTTGTGAATAAAAGAGATCCAAGTATTGAGCACGACTAATCGCCCACTCTTCAGTGATGAAACCACCCATGGAAACATCACGGGCTATAGGAATAATGAGTGATTTGGTAAACCACTCAAACAATAATTGATCAGGAAGGGGAACTTTGATTAATCGTCATCTCCTCCTCCACTCGTGAATATGATAAAAAATGTGAGTAGAAGAGGATTGCTTAAATGAACTCAAAATTTCAGTTCCTGTCTCATATCATATCGGTAACTGGTAATGTGTTAAGAAATCCATAGATAAAGTGTTAAATTCATTGAAGAATCCTCGTGGCAATTCAATATAACATTTGGCTGCCAAACCTGTAAGAGTTCGTTGGAAAAGACGTAATCGAATGGAGTCATCCATCAAGGAGTTGGATGAACACCAAAGATGAAATGTCATGACATGATTGTTTGGGTCTTCTCCCGATCAACCGTCAAACTTAGGAATGTCTGATGGTAATTTGGAAAGTATGATTGACCAATAAGGAGAATTCAAAATATGATCATTCAAAATCCTAGATAAATCCGATAAATCCAAAGTAGCTAGAAATGAAAATTGTTTGTTCACTTGAGGAAACTGGTAATTTTGAGGAGGTAATCCCGTAGGTATACCAGTAGGACCATAAGTAGACTGTAAAAGGTTAGAGGGTCCTATAAAATTAGGTTATGGAGGGTTTTGAGTCAAGTAGCCAACATGTGTTGGCTGATTGGGTATGCTACCTTGGAAATGAGCATCAGACTGAAAAGCTTGACCCCAGGTAGGATTTACAGAGCCTGAATATGGTTGCCCAAGATTAGGGGGAAAAAATAATTTAATTGAGGAGTTTCTAATCCAAGTGGATATCGGTGGCCACCCACCTTTTCCAACTGGCTCAAAACAACTTTCTGGCAATTTTGGCAATTTACTATTTTTAGCAGGTTTTAACTTCCGGGGCCATTTTGAGGGCCTAAATGAAGGTTTTTCGAGATCGAGGTTCTCCAATATAGCCAAAGGCATGATTGAGGCCCCAAAATGAATCTCCTTGACTATACCTTTCCAATGAGCTATCATATGCCTAAAACATAGATTGTATGCAAAAGTTACAACCCCAAGAAGTTGATGTACTAGCTTACCCAAATAGGCCCACATGACTTTTGGCGCTTCATCTCCTAGGGTTAGGTTTTTGGATGTCTAGGACTTTTGGCATTCCCGTTGATTGTAAAAAGGCCTTCAGAGCCTCATTGTAATCATCTTCTTGGGAATGCGAGTAGCCGTCACATCTCTTCTTAGAGATACGTTGCCACCATTCTAGCGAGTCTTTCACTCTGTATTTTTACAGTCTCTGTACATTTTTTTGATTAATAGAAATAATGTATTACTGTATATCTATGTTTATGGTTGCATATCTGATACATTTCTGTTATATTATTGAATATCTACAATATCTCTATGCATTTCTTTATTATATCTTCGCTCTCATTTCGTGCCAAAAATAATCTGGACCAGTTTCCCCCCTAGGCGATTGTTGATTGACTTGGAAAGGAAAATTCCAAGGTTGAATTTGTAATCCAGGTGTATACTTTCCATAAATTGGGTTATGACCCCCAACTTGGGGTGTCCCCCCAACTTGAGGTTGACCTCCAATAGGAAGTTGAAAACCAGAAGTGACAGAATAACTTGTGCCTCCAATTTGATTGGAGCTACTTGGGCCAGGACGATTATATCCTTCTGGTGGTGGAGGAATGCTAGGCTCTTCGGATAGAACCTGGGTAGGTGTGGGAACAAAACATCTAGAAACATTATACCCAGGTGGAACAAAAAGATTAGTCCCTCTGGATGGACTCTGGACAGGATTAGAAATAGAAGCATGAAGAGAGTTATACCCAGGTGGAAGTGATGGAATTAATCTAGGTGGAAGTGGAGTTCCAATAGGAGATTGATTTATGACTGTACTTCTGAAAGAAACATGTGTAACTCGTGGGATCCCGACAGAGCTAGTGAGATGGAGGGGAAGGATTGTATGAGTACCAACCAACAATGAGTCTGAAACTGTAACAACATTACTTGTTGTGCTAGTGAAATGATCTAAAGGTACTGTATAAGCAGTGGAAGTCACATGTGTATGTGATGACATAGGTTGATTTGGGCTCATTCCTAGTTTATAAAAAATATCGTGTCCAAAGGAGGTCCTCCAAAAAGAACGGATGGGGACTGAGCTGGGATTAAAAATTCCAATAGTATGAATCAGAGTTCTAAATGATTCACTCTGAAAGAGTGGATCATTCACGCCAAACTCTACGTAAGGTCCAGTAGGTGTTCTAGTATAGTCTTCAACAACAATGTCTCCTGAAGAGTTTATTCAGAGCAAAAGTGGATCTTGTATAACACTCAATAACCGATTTATAGGAAGTGTTGATTCTACCAATGGAGTAGAACTTCCAATCTAAGAGTACACATTTTTATTGACTGCTTGTTTAGGAGAAGGACCCTTTGGTTAATTAGGAAGCAAAGGAGTGTATTCTTCCATCTCTTCCATAGGTAACCATTGCATCCTACATGAACAACGAGGGCCGATGTTGGCCGTACCGAATAAATAATTAAAGAAATCTATGGCCAACTAGAGAAACAAACAACACTCCACTAATAAAATCTAGATATCAAGCACACAAACAAACCTTCTTATTTTTAAATCACTAGTTGGTGATGAAATCCAACATCGCGAGATCAAGACAAGAAGGGGTTGGGATAAAGTGGGTGGAAAAGTTACGTTGATGACCTGCTTAATGGACTTACACCCTGGTGCAAGCTCCCACACACAATTGTGGGTATACCCTCCAAGGAGCCCAAGTGAGTTTGGCCAACGTCGATTCCGGGTACTATGAATTCTTTCCCCTCCACAGTCACCTCATGTAAATACTCTAAAGAGATAGGCCACTAACATTACCAATTACGACAATGATGCCTGGGGAAGCAGTTGACAGTCTGATCCACGCACAAGGGCAGGGTATCTAAGCCCGAAATCGCCTCGAGAAGGTCCGCACACGATTTTATTCTCAAGTGAAGCCCAATAATACGTGCAATGTCTACACTAAGACCAACAAAGCAGGGTGAGTAACTCTACCGACCCTAATGCGATGTCATGATTGACCCTTGTGTTAGAAGGGCTTCCCAGGACAAAATGTAGCAAGTGGATTAAACTCTCCCTATCACAAGATACTATTAGGCGTTTTGATGCTTCAAAGAGTGTGCCTCACAACCTATTCCAAAGTGCTATCCCTAGCTAATGTTGGTGTATAAAAGTTCTAGAAAATAAAAGTTGCTAGATAAATTTTAAAATTACGCTGAATTTTAATGGCTGTTGCTTACTCAAATAGGAAGCGGAGATGAAACTGATGAAGTGTTTGACCTTGACCCAATAATGTGCAAAGAGAGATGAGATGAAATATTTTCGTTTGATGAACTCTAATTACATAAGGGAGAAGGTTTCCTTTTCCAGAATACAACAAGTTCCAAAACATAATTTCTTCAATCTTTGAATGATCTTGATACCAAACAATCAAAACTATTAAAATTTCCAATTTTCTCTTTTTAAACAAATATATGAATGCGGAAATTTCTTGTAAAGACTACCAATAAAAGAATAAACTTCAATTCTTTTTCTTTTCGAATACAAACATAGATCTAATTTCAAAAATAAAAAGTTGTCCAAGAAGTTGAATGCACTCACAACACTATTTCCCAAACTAAACTCATAATGCAAGAAAAAAAAAAGTAAGAAAAACTTATTTGTCTAATGTAATAAAAAATTGTTTTCCAATCAACAACAATCCAAAACTCTCAAAAGATGAATAAAAACTTATCTAGGAAGCACTCAGGAACGAAGCCTCGAGATTATACCCTTGCAATAAGAAGTGAAATATAAAAATATGAAGCTTATGAAAAAGACTCTCAATACTTGAGAAACAATCAAATTCAGGCTAAAGATGCAAACCAAGATGCAAATAATCATTCACCAAGACTAAAAATTCACCCCAAGAAACAATGACAAGTCCCGGCAAGGAGAAAAAATTGATTGTCCAAAAAATTTCTATAGGAATCGTTGCAGGCTGCAGAAGAGCACAATGCGACGATCAAGGATCGTCGCAGGCAAAGGGAAAAACACAGTGTGACATCGTTGCCCTGGTTTTTACAAGTAGGGTGCGACGATGACTGAATATAAGGAAAAATTGAAAAGAGGACATAGTTTCTCAATGAACTTTCAAAATCAGGGAGTCAATATGGATCACCCAAAGACTCAGAGAATGAAATTGACCAAAAGCAGACAAGCTAAAAGAAAAAAAAGAAACAAAATCCAAAAGAGGACAGTCCCCAGTATGGTCGCCAATTTTGTTATTAGACAAATCGGTAAGTGCTGACACAAACCAATCTCCCTAAATTCAACAAGAAGCTGTAAAAAAACCAAGCAGAATACAAACTTCAGGGAACATAGAAGTGAGTTATGCACATATCTTCAGTTGATCACAGGGGTGACCAAAATAGTCTATAACATTGGGGCTTCTCCCCCTATCTACAAGCCTCTGCTTTCTCTTCATGGTGCTTTCTAGTGTAAAAAATTGATGTATATGAAAAGCATTCAAAAGATTCTTGACATGTATTCTTCAAGTCTTCTGTTGTTGTTCCCCTATCTTATTGTATCTGAAGCCGTGTGAATCACTGTGGGGTAGAAACTATTCCAAGTTTCTGTCGAAGATACTCAAAGATCTCCCTCGAAAGAGGTTTGGTGAAGATATCTTCTATCTGTTCTTTTGTCCCAATGTAATCTAGATTGATGTTCTTCTCTATAACCTGTTCCCATAGAAAGTGATACTTGATTGGCATGTGTTTCGTCTTGGAATGCATCACTGGATTCTTAGAGATACTGATAGCGCTGGTGTTATCATAGAGTATTGAAATGGGATAATCATACCTCACTTGTATATCCTGCAAGGTTTGCTTCATCTAGAGAACTTGAGTGCAACAAGCTACAACTGCAATATATTCTGCTTTTGTTGTGGAAAAATATACTAAGTATTGTTTCTTGCTTAGCCACGATACCAAACAAGCACCCAAGTAGAAATCCACTCCACTTGTACTTCTTCTATCATCAATGCTACCTTCGCAATCTGCATATGTGTAGGAGACCAAAGATATATCTTTCCTTTTTTGATACCATAAGCCAAATTTTTATATTGCCTTGAGATATCTGAATATTCTCTTTATCACCATAACATGTGCTTCCTTCGGTGCTGCTTGAAATCTCACAACTTGTGCAACTGCTTGCATCACATCCGATCTCGATGTTGCAACATAGAGTAGTCTTCCAATCATCGATCTATATATTCTATGATCTGCATCCTTCGATTCATCATCCTTGCTCAACTTGCAAATGGTTTGCATAGGAGTACTCACGGGTTTGCAATCTTCCATTCCAAACTTCTTTAACATTTCTCTGATATTCTTGGTCTAAAAGATTAAAATACCTTTATCATGCTGACATATTTGTAATCCCAAAAAGAAAGTCAAATCACCAAGAAAAGGCATTTCAAACTCATTTTGCATATCTCTGGAAAACTTCTGACTCATTCTGTCATCATCACTTCCAAATATGTTGTCATCTACATAAATTTCAATTATCAATATATTGTCTCAATCCACTTTGTGTAGAGATTGTTGTCAAAATTTCCCTTCCTAGATCCTTGTTTTTGTAGATACCTATCCAATCTTGAATACCATGCTCGGGGTGCCTACTTAAGTCCATACAACGCCTTCTTCAACCTGCAAACATAATCTTCCCTTTATGACCATAGAAATCCTTCTGGTTATTCGATGTAGACCTCTTCTTCTAATTATCCATTAAGAAAAGCTGACTTAACATCCATTTGATATAATTTGATTCTTTTGGAACATGCATAAGCTTATATCAATATGATTCGTTCCATCTTGAAAACTGGTGCAAAGCTCTCTTCAAAATCTATACCTTAAATCTGAGTATATCGTTTGCATACTAGTCTTGCTTTGTTTCTGGTTACTTGTCCATCCTCATTCAATTTGTTTTGAAAAATCCACTTTGTACCAATCATATTTTTTTTCTTCGGTCTTGGAACCACTTCTGATGTGTCATTCTTCTCTATCTGATCTAATTATTCATCTATAACATTGATCCAATGTTTATCTTTGTTCGCCTCTTCAAAACTGTTTGGTTCAATTGTAGATAACAATGCTAAGTGTTGTTGTTATGGTGAAAGTATTCTTCTTCTGGTTTCAACTCCTGCATTTTTATTTCCAATAATATGTTTCGGTGGATGATTTTTCTGTATTCATCGACTAGGTGTCTTAGGAGGTATATGTTGCTCATCTTCTTCTTGTTCTGCTTTTGGATGCTCTTCTTCATCTCTTTCTTCTGCTACTTCTTCTTCTTTCAGATCTTCCTTGTCATCCCACACTTCTAAATATTTGCTTCCTACTATGCCCTTCCATACATCAGTCTCATCAATATTTACATTGATGCTTTCCACGATTCTATTGAGTCTTGGATTGAAGCATTAAAATGCTTTGCTTTTGCTTGAATACCCAACTAGTATGCCCTTATTTGCTCGAGAGTCAAATTTTCCAAGCCTGCCATCTTCTCTTTTGATATAACATTTGCTTCCAAATACTTTGAAATGATTCACATTCATCGATATTCCTTTCTATAACTTGTAGGGAGTCTTATCATTGTTACTTCTGAGCATTCCTCTGTCAAGATGTGAACTGTTGTATGTACTACTTGTATCGAAAAGATGTCACTCAACTTGGAATTTTTCAACATGGTTTTGGCCATTTCATGTACTGTTATGTTCTTCCTTTCGACAAATGCATTTTTCTGAGGTGTCCTAGCTGTTGAGAACTATCTCTTTATTCCATGTTCTCCACATAAGTCCATGAATTCCTTTGATGTAAATTCTCCTCCATTGTCTGATCTCAAACACTTGATTTTCAATTCCATTTCGATTTGAACCATATCTTTATATATCTTGAAGTGCTCGAATGCTTTTGACTTCTTCCCGAGAAAGAAAATTGTAGTCATTCTTATGTAGTCATCAACTTGTAGCATGAAGTACTGATATCCATTTAGTACCTTCGTTCTTGTAGGTCCACATAGGCTAGTGTATACAATCTCCAATGGTTTTGTCATGGAGTACTCTTTTGATTTGAACTTGGTCCTGGTTTTTTTCCTTGTAGACAATGCTCACATAGAGCATTTGTTGGCTTCAAGATTTTCAACATTTCTTTCATTGCTTCTTTTATGTTGATTTTAACAAGGGCATCAAAGTTTATGTAACCCATCCTTCTGTGCCATACACAACTCTCATTTTCTTTTTCTAAGCAACATTATTATTTTCCCATTTCATTTAGGACATAAATGTTGTTTGGAGTTCTTCTAGATGTAGCCACTAACTTTCCTGATCCTTCTTTCCTTATCTCAATTTTTTCTGAGTCAAACAAAAGTTTGTGTACTTGATCACATATTTGACTTACACTTAGAATATTGTGCTTCGTATCTTTGACCAATAGAACATTTTCTGCCTTGGTATCTTTGCTTCCAAGCTTGATTGTGCCTCTTCCTATGATTCTGGTTGAGTTGTCATTTCCAAGCGAAACTGATCCATCTCGCTCCTTCTTCAGTGTTAGAAATTTGTTCACTTCACCTGTCATATGCTTTGAACAACCGCTATCAACATACCACCCACTTTTCTTGTGTTGAGATTATAAATCAAGCGAGCATTCTTAAGTATTGAATTGATCTTGCTTCCTTCTCCATATCCTTTGTGGTTCCTGTTTGTGATTTTTGATGTTTTTCCTTTGTTCCCTTGGAGGAACAATTAGTCTACAACCTTTGGCCATGTTTCCAAAATTGTTGCACTTGTAGCACTCTATTTCATTACTTAGTGAACCAAAACTGTTGTGATTTCTGTTTTATGCTTAATGGGACTTTATGGAATAATTGTTGTTGGAATAACCTTCATAGTTACTTTTGTTATAATCTCTACATTTTGCATCTTTGTGACCAAAGTTATGACAAGAACAACATAAACATAGAAAAATAGTTTGATACCTGGATGTAGGGGATCTTCTGAATTATGTTTCTCTTCTAAAGCCTTCTTATTCTTGGGAGGCTGCCGATTGTTGGTTCTGTGTTCTGAATCTTCTAGGTGGTCTAGTTCCTCTATGATTTTTTTCTTGAGTGCCGCTCACTATTTCTACATAGGTGTTATGTTATGCTTCATGTTCCATCGTCTTGGAGCTCGCGCCTTTCTCGATCTGCATTTGGTTGTATCCTAGTCTGGACTTGTCATAGTATGGACTTTGATTGTTGATGATCTTATCCAAGATTTTGGTGCTGAAGATATTTTATTAGAGGGGCTATTTCTGCTTCCAAGCTTTCAATCATCTTCTCCTTTTCTTCTAACTGACCTCTGAGTGTTTCTTCAATCCTTTTGTCTTCTTCCACTTGGATATTTAACTTCGTGATTATCTGCTCGACTTCTTCAAAGTTGGAATTTTTAGATCCTTTCTTCTTTAACTCTTCCTTAAGTGACTTAATTTTCTTTCTTTCTTTCCCTAGTTCTTCTAAGGCATTGATTAGTTCTGCTCTGAGATCGACTTCTCCTTCTTCTTCAGAATATTCAGAATCTTCATCATCATCTTCTACTGCCATGAAGAGTACTCTTTATGAATAATTGTCACTATCATCATCCTCATTTGATGAAGAGTTGTCTTCCTTTGGATAGCGATTTTTCTTGAAGAATTTCTTTTTGTTCATTCTCTTGTCTCCCTTTTGATTTTTCTTTTTCTTCTTAGAACCTTCTTCTTCATCGCTACCTTTATTCTTATCATAAGGACATTTAGAAGCAAAATGACCAATACCATCACAATTAAAACATTTCAATGGAAGCATACCTCTGTACTTGTCGGTTCCTCTTTTTAACTTCCTTACAAAGTTTTCCACTTCTTCATCTTCCTCTGAATCGTCGCTGGATCTGGAATCTAGTTTTGGATTTTGCTTGTTTTGCTTCTTCATCTTGTTGGATGTTTTGAACATTTCTTCCTTTGTGTCTGGATTCTCTTGTTCTATCCTTATTTCATAAGCTGTAAATATTCCATGTATCTCATCCATGCTCAAACTGTCAATATCTGTTCTTACTTCTAGGGCTAATATATTAGGATCAAATATTATAGGTAGAGATCTCAAAACCTTTAAAACAACCACTGACTCATCAACTTCTTCACCCAGTCCTCTGATAATGTTCACTGTTTCATAAACTCATAGAAAGTAGGTTGCAATGTCTTCATCTTCAGTTTCTCAAACTTAGATATAAGGGTTTGAAGCTTAGCTCCCTTGAATTTGGTATCTTATTCGTAAATCTTTTGAATTTTATCCCAAATATCCTTTGCAGTCTTGAAATGCATAACTTTGACAAATATTGAATCATCCAGATTGCTCAGAATAGTTCCTTTAGCCTTTGAGTTGTCTTCATTGAGTCTCTTTCCATCTTTGTCAGTTGGGGCAGTGGTTGGTGCTACATATCCATTTATTGTTGACTGCCAAACATCAAATCCCTATGCCTATAAAAATGTTTGCATCCTTTTATTCCAAAAGGCATAATTTTGTCCATCAAACCTTTGTGCTCCAATCTTAGCGTATTCCATGATCTCCTTCCAGTGGTTAAACTGTTTCTTAAAGGACCAGCTCTGATACCAATTGTTGGAATACTAAGAGTGGTGTTGAATCAATATGGGCACATTAATATCTATTTTAACCATGATATGTAATCAGGTGAATCAATATGGGCACATTAATATCTATTTTAACCACAATATGTAATCATTAACATCATCATCAATATACCATGAGCAATATAAGACAATAGAGCATAATAAACATCCTCAGAAACACAGTACACTCGAATTTACGTGGAAACCCAAATGGGAGAAAACCAAATAATGCGTTTCTTATATATATCAAAAGAATACATTCATTAGAAGCACCAAATTCCCAATTCTCCAACTAGAATTGGAAGGAGGCTACAACCCCCTATTTACAGGATCTAACCTGAAGGAAGCTACAACTCCCTAAATTCTCTGTATCCAACCAAAACTAATATACAACCCCTTGGTTCTCAAGCTCCAACACGAAGGAAGCTCCAACTCCCTATGTTCTCCGACTACAACTAGAAGGAGGATACAACCCCCTTTCCTTACCCTGTCCTATCACCCTGAAATATAAATCTAGACCAACTGTCACTACCACAATCACTGCCACTGTCACTGTCACATCAACCTATCACTGTATCCAACCCGTCATTGTCACTATACCATCAACCTGTAACTTGCACCATCAACCTGCGCTATACCAAAATTTGAACAATATCATCCATCAACTGTGTACCAACATGTATGTATCAATCATGAACAATAGGATATACCAACTACAACATCAAGGATAAGTAGCCAATCAAGTACCATATGTAAAAAATGAATACAACTTGTACCATATACCATAACATCAATCAAGTATAGACATTTACCATATCATCAATGAAGAGCCAATGCATGTCCCTCTTGCATATTCCACCATACATCAAGTGTATACCTCAACCATGAACAATCATCTCAAATATGAACCATAAAATCCATGCCATATGTTGAACCAAATATATTAGAATACCTTTCTCAATCATGTACCCAAGATGTACCTTAATCAATTTCAAACCCTCATAAATATGTCAAGTATGCCTCAAGATTTCACTATGTCATATTCAAGCATAACCTTCACAACAAGTACACAAACATACTAATACCTTTGTAGATGACCTGAAACACTAAAATGCTGACATGTAAGTTATTTCATGTTTTTAGGGACCTGGTACCAACATTCCCCCAAAACTTGTCTTGTCCTCATGGACTAAGACATCTTGCCTCGCGGGGCCTCACGTGACAGGTATACTGCAACCCGCGAGGATGCCTTACGGGACATTAGTAGTATGACTTGCGGGGATCATAAAAACTAGGGTTTTCTCAGAGATTCCCACTCACCACTACAATGCCAAAACTCCTGTACTCCTCAGTCTTCGCTACCTCAGATTTTGTCGTCACAAACTTAGCCAAAATATCACTAGTTCACTTAGAAGATATTCTATAGAATAAGTGAGTAAATGTACTTTTGAATGACTCTTTGATGTGTATTTATACTTTTGTTGGGAAACCTCTCTCCTTAAATTTAGGGGCTTCTTAACTTTCTTTTTACAACCACTTTACCCTTTCATTAAAGACTTGTAACAAAGTAGGGGCTACTTGACCATTCTTCAGGGCTTCTAACTTCACAAGGCCATAAATCATCAACTGTGAGGAACTACGTGGCGTATCACCTATCATCATAAATGACATGACAAGGACTATCCATCCATGAGAGAGTTACCTTCATTTACTCTATCCTTCATGACCTAATTCCATGATCAACTACGAGATCCATAACCATACTTATGGGTTTCCTGTAGACTTCTTTAAAGCGTCTTCCTGTGAGGGCCATACTTAGAGCTATGCCATAAGGGGACCACTTTGGAGACTTCTCCAAATACACCCATCACATCAGTTGACATCAATCCACTACTCGTTGACATAAATGACAACCAATTTTCCAACATATTGACGTTTTATTGAGCATTAACAACTGAATGAGTTTGTATTTCATGTTGTGTGTTATTTCCACATTTTTAATTGGTATCAGAAGTTTGTATGGGGTCATTTTAGCAGTGATGTGACCCAGTTGGGGGAATGGGTATGTTACAGAGTGGTATTAGATCTACTAGTTCAACACCAGACCAATATTGTCCAAGAACCGGTAAGAATTTGAGTAAATTCGTTGTTGTAGACTTTGGTTTGTGTGAATTTGGGGAGAGACATAGAATTTAGGGAGAAATCCCCAAATCCATGGGAAAATATGAGTTTGAATAACTCTAGATGGTTTAAGAGGGCTAATGCAGTAGAGTGTTAAAGTTGCAGATCAAAATTTGACTTGGAATGGTCAAAATTCGAGTTTTAATGGTTTCCTGTAGAGTTACAGATAATTTAACAAATCAATTTGGGGAAGTGTTTTCGACAATCATTAGGTATCATTGATCATCGATGAGATGATGGTTGGGTATTGACTGAATTAATGTGGATTTTTCATTCACCAACGAAGATTGTTGATAGTCAACGGTCGAATTGGATGATTTAGAGTTGTGCGCAAATCGATCGTCGGGGAGTTGGACTGATGGCCGATGGTCGGGTCGACAATTTGGGGAAAACATTTTACACGGTAAAGGAGAACATTGGTCGCCGATGGTCGATGGAGCGTGGATCAATGAATCATATGTCACGCTATTTGAGATTGCCAATTTATATTTAAAAGGATGTTATAGTAGTAAAACAATCGATTTTTGAAGAATGTTTTGGGTTTTTATAGGTTATGAACTTGTGAGTCGATTTTAAGACCCTAAATGACATGTTTAGGTATTCGAAACCCATGAGAAAATGAAAGAGTTATTGGGAAAGAGGCCAAGGAAACCATCTCAAGGTGATTAGAAAATGATAGAGTCCTTGGGAAAGAGGCCAAGGTAGCAACCCATAAAGTGTTGGGGATGTGAAGGAGATCACATGTATATAGATTGTTCTCACCGAGGAGATAAGATGAATATTTTGCATAGCGTAAAGAAGGAGGATACAATATAGGATGTGGGAAAAGCATGCCAAGGATCTATGCAGCCTTGGACAATAGAAAATCAAACTATCAATCCCACATGATTGAAGTGGAAGGTAAAATTGATAATCAACCCATAGCTATTTTTATTGATTCCAGAGCTAGTCATATATATATAGATCCAAAGCTAATTGAAAGATTTAAATTGAAGAAATGTAAACATGAAAATTCTTGGTTAGTTCAGCTACTGGAACTAAGAGAACAATTAATGAGCTTGTTAAAGAATGCTCTATAAACATGAATGGAACTAACACTAAGATAGATTTGAACATCATACCGCTTGGGTCTTATGATTGCTTGATTGGTATGGATTGGCTAGAAAATCATCGTGTTGTTTTAGATTTTTATAACAAGGTTTACAAATGTGTTGATGAGGAAGGGAATTAAAGGACAATGTAAGGTATTCCAAGCCCTATATATGTCCGAGAGATTTCAACATTGCAACTGAAAAAAAGTTTTAGAAAAGGGTGCCAGATATATGCGTCCCATATGGATGAGCCAATGAAGGAAAAGGAGCCAAGTCTGAAAGATTAGCCAGTCCTTAAAGAGTATGAAGATGTTTTTGAGTAGTTTCCAAAATTACCACCAAAGAGGGATATAGATTTCTCAATTGACTTAATGCCTGGAGCTGCCCCAGTATGCAAGACTCCATACAAAATGAGCACGCCAGAACTAAAAGAGTTGCAAATGAAACTATAAGAATTATTAAAGAAAGGGCACATACACCCAAGTGTTTCTCCTTGGGGTACCCTAGTTCTTTTTGTCAAGAAGAAAGATGGAACGTTGAGGTTATGTATTGACTTGAGACAGTTGAACAAGGTTAAAATCGAGAATAAGTGTTCTTTTCCAAGGATTGATGATATTTTTTATCAGCTGAAAGGAGAAAATATGTTCTCCAAGATTGACTTTAGGCCAGGATATCATCAAATGAGAATCAAAGAAGAGGATACTAGCAAAACAACCTTTAGGACAAGGTATGGACACTATGAGTTTGTAGTGGTGCCTTTTGGGTTGACAAATGCATTGACTACATTTAAGTGTCTAATGAATGGGGTGTTCAAGGAGTTCCTGGACAAGTTTTCCATTCTATTCTTGGATGATATCCTCATATATTCCAAGACATAGGAGGATCATGAGAAACATTTGAGGATGGTGCTACAAGTGTTGAGAGAGCACCGATTGTATGCCAAATTGAGTAAGTGCACCTTTTATCAAAAGAAGATCCATTATTTGGGTCACATTGTTTCATAAGAGGGAATAATAGTGGATTCAAAATAATTGGGTCTAGCTGGTTACTATAGGAAATTCATTGCAGGATTCTTCAAAATTGCACAACCAATAAAATCTTTGCAAAAGAAAGGAGTAAAGTTTGAGTGGAGTGCCAAGTTGGAAGAAAATTTCCAGTGCTTAAAGGATTTGATAACAAGTGACCCTATTTTGTTGAGGATTTTGTTGCGTGCACAGATGCATGCAAGGAAGGGCTCGGTGGAGTCCTTATGAAAAATGGACATGTAATTTGTTATGAGTCCATAAAGTTGAAGGAACATGAAATAAATTATTACACACATGACTTAGAGTTAGCAACTATAGTATATACCTTAAGGATGTGGAGGCATTACCTCATGGGCATAAAATTTCAATTAAGGAAAGACCATAGTGGTTTGAAATACCTGTTTGAACAACCAACACTAAATGCTAGACAAACTAGATGGCTAGAATTTCTTAGTGAGTATAACTTCGATATCAAGCACATAAAAGGAAAAGAGAACAATGTGGTTGATGCACTCAACAACAGGGTGCATAAAATGCATGCGACAACCATTAGTATGTACATGACAAATTTAAAAGATAAAATTCCAGAGGTTGTAACTGCAAATCAACATTATGTGCAAGTTAAAGAAAGCTTACAACAAAATGATACACAACAAAAATACAAGGATTACAAGCTAGAAGGGGATATAATCGTCTTAGTTCAGAATAGATATTATGTTCCCAATTTGTAGGAATTAAGAAATTTAGTTCTAAGGGAGATGCATAATGTGCCATATGCAGGACATCCAGGATATCCGAAAACTATTATAGCTGTAAGAGGACAATATTTTTGGTCTGGTATGAAGAAAGATGTCGATGATTATTTGGCCAAATGCATGGAATGTCAAAAGTTAAAGGCTCAACATAGACATCCAACATGATTGTTGTAGCCATTGCCCATTCCTAAATGGAAATGGGAAATTGTTACTATAGATTTTATTACCAATTTGGCTAGGACAACAAGGCAACATGTTTCCATCATGGTAGTGGTGGAAAAAATCACAAAGGTTGCACATTTCATTATGGTAAAAGAAACTAATAAGGAAATCAATATTGCATAAATTTACATGAGAAATCGCTAGATTACATGGTGTTCCTAAGGAAATAGTGTCGGATCAAGATCCCAAGTTCACTTCCAATTTTCGAAGGGGGTTGTTTAAGAGATTTGGGACTAAAGGAGGCATACGAAGAAGTTGAAAAGGGAAAGCAAGGCTACAAGGTAGACTCCATCTAGGATGGTGTAGTGTGCCTAGATTGTCAACTTATAGCTGACAAGCTCATCAGAAAGAACCACCCCACATAGGTCACCGGGTTCATGTTGGACCTCGCAGGAAAGTGCGTGGAGGGGATGAAAATGAATTGGGCAAGCTACCTCATCAACGAGCTCGAGAAAGACTGTCGCGAAGCACAAGACCAATGAAATGAGTTCCATTTTAGCTGGTTGCTGGTGTTGATCATATTTGTCACTCAGCAAATGCTGGAAGGAGCAGCCTTCCTGGAGATAGAACCATCAGAGTCGTTGGCCGCGAAGTTCTCGACCCTATGGTACACGAATGACATGTCAAAGGAGTGGTAGTTGAACGTAGTATTCCATGCCTACAATCAGTAGCTGAAGGTTGCTATTGAGTCATTCCTATGCATGACTCTGTGAACATTGCACTAGTACAAACCGATAGCTAAGTTCCGTGTAGATCGACATTTCATTTATATCACTGCGCGCAGGGATGATAGCAAGGAGCAATTACAATCTTACTATAAGCTGACAGACAAAGATATGGAGGAGATCATCAAGGAATGGCCAACATAGTTCCTTGTACTGGTTGATGATGCAGAGCACTCGGACCCTGACATCATTGAAATTCCCTTGGTCACTTGGGCCGAGCATGTCAGATAGTCCAGCGCGAAGAAGAAGAAGAAAAAGGAGGAAGTTCAAAACATAGAAACTAATAAGGAGGACAACACATCAGAAGAAATTAGATCCAACTCACCCACAGGACGAGGAGGAGGAGACAAAGTAAATCGTGAAGGAGGAGGGGAATAAGGAGAAAAACAAGGAGAAGGTGAGGCTACACCGCCAAAGGACCCCCCTACCGAGGAAGAAACATCAAAGAAGAGGAAGTTTTCTCCGCAGAAACCCTCAACAAGAAAGAAGACCCACACTAGTAAGCCCTAGATGGAGGCCACCCTCATAGAAGATGATATAAGCCTAGTCCACAGAGCGACAGAAGATGCGTCCAAGGACCTATTACCGAGATATGGTGTGAAGCAGAAGGAGATGTATGTAAGAGTTGAGAATGAGTTGCAGGAAATTCAATGAGCCATTCAATTGAGTTGTGCAGTATCTACTGCGCCTTCCATGTCGAAAATTGTAGAATTGGGGGATGAGCCCGCCCAATTACGAAGACTAGCAGATGCAACAAAGGATCGACTTCATCGAGTCTAAGAAGAAAAGGAGTAGGATATATAAGCCTTGAATAAAGAGAAAGAGGAGATCTCAGAGAAACTATGAGTTGCGTGGTACTGCGTGACCGCTTATGAAAGACAAAGCGTATATACAAAAGGAAAAGGACCAACTACTCATAGAGCAGACTGTAGTCAAGGAAGTGGTAAGAAAAGAAATTCTCTCTATGCCAGGTTCGTCACAGGAGGAACATGAAGCAGTTGAGGTCCAAGTGATGAAGCTCGCTGAGGCCATCCAACAACTTCAAGCAAGGGTAACGAACTTGGAGCTTCAAGTAGTACCAAGCACTTTGCAGGAAGAGCACGATCAGAGGGAGAAATCCTCTAAGAGCGCAGTTGGAAGGATCAATATCGTCACCTTAGAATACAAGAAGCTAAGCGATAGCAGCGTGCAGACCTAAGAATGCCTCACAGAATACCCAGAGCTTAGGAAGTTGGAAACGCAGCTACAGGAGGTGCAACAATAGGCACTGATAGTACAAGTGTAGATGAAGTCACTCGCTGCGGTCGAGAGAATGAAGAGATCACAAGAAAAATGCGCAACCCAACAACATGTTACTGCCATCTAGGGTAGAGTCATGGAGGTCACATAGAGGCTACAACCGGTGCAGGAGGAAGCCTATGTGGTGTTTGAAGAGATCGAAGGGAAAGGATCACAATTGGACCAAGTTGTTGTGATAGTGGAGAAACACTTGGAAGGGCATGTTACAGAGAAAATGATCTAGGAGTTCACTGAGCAGGAAGCTCAGGCGAAGAAACAAGTCGAGGCAGCTCGAGCCAAGCTCGAGACCTTCAAAGTAGCACTAACCAGATCTGAGTGACGGGGGATGAGTCATATGTGAATGTTGGGGGCCTGTTGGCCCTTGACCAAGTTTTGAGGAAACATTGGTCGTGTTTGACCAATTTTGGGACTTCGACGCAACATTCGAAGATGGAGCACCTAGACGGAGTTGAGATCGCGTGATCTCACTTATTTTGCGGGCTTGTGGACCTAGCATGGGGTTCATTAGGGTTTATGTAATGGGTTATGGGATGTCGGCCCATGAGTTTACCCATGATTAGGCCTTTTTGTAAATGTATAAATATCTAAGGATATAATGTAGAAGTAGGAAGTGGCTAAGTGCAAATGATGTAAGTAGCTAAGTGCTAAGTCAATAGCTAAGTGCAAGAGGCAAGTAGTTCTAAGTTGCTTTGTTTAACAAAACATGTATGTAAGGCTCTGTGCTTGATAGAGGAGTTGGATATGTGCCTTGACCTGATTTTGGGGAAGGTGGATCTGGTGCGTAGTGTGCAGATCACCTGTCCAGTGCGAAGCTTGGCTTTGTGGCTTAGTGCATAGGAGAAGACAAATGTAAGAGATTGAAGAAGACTAATAAAGAATAAGAAGCTGTTGGTGGATGTAGCCCCACACTGGGGTGAACCACGTAAATCTTGTGTTGATGGTTTTCTTTGTGCTATAATTGTAGAAATTTTGATACAAATTAATGTATTCCTGTGATTATCCTAATCTAACAATTTCCGCCACTTGTTAAATACATAATCGCTTCTACTATTATTATTGTGGAAGCAATTAAACCATGATCACAACCACAATGCACAAAGTGAAATATCAATAACACACAACACATAAGTTTTACCGGGAAAACGTAAAGCTAAAAACCCCACTATCATATATTATGTATATCATGAATCATGAAACAATCTCATACAAAACTCTAATCCAAGATCTCTTAGTACAATACAATCGTCTCACACTATCATACACAAATCAACAAATACCTATGCCAATTTCCGTGTCTAGACAGCCTGCCTCCTCTGCATAATCTCTATAATCCGAATTCTCACAATGAATCGAATGAATGCAATTGACTCGTTTGCACATGCTCATAAGCATATTCACTACATGTGTGAACAAATCACAACTGATAGCCAAACTGTCCCTTTCACCTGTTATTTCAACTGGATCTCCATTGGAACTGACATGCATGCAGTTAACCGTGGCAAATCTTCAGTTGCATGTGAGTTCATTGATTAACTGAACTCTCACTAGTGCATGTTTAGTTACAACTAGTACAACTGATATTAACTCACTTAACTACACTTATAATTTTGTTACAATTCCAAATCACTCAGTTATGAATGAGATAATAGATTAATATTTATT
>SNQJ01S0006482.1:340772-356270 GCA_010110895.2 Picea sitchensis
CAAGTTTTTCTTCAGACCTGGAACATGCATAACATTTTTCAATTGAAATGGTTTACCTGAATCCATCTGAAAGGTAATGGTACCAATACCAGTTGCACTGTATTTTCCATCATCGCCCATCTCTATATGCATTCTGATATCTTTCTCCTCCAAGTCAATGAAAGACTCTTTATCTCTCGTCATGTGGAAGGAAGCACCACTATCCAAATACCACACCGATCCCGATGCACTTGAAGCCATGCGTGCAATCAAAGCGAATTCAAGCTCAAATTGTGAGACAAGAGCCTCACCAGTTGCATCTCCAGCAACCGTCTTGTTCTTCTTCTTCTGCGGACAATTAGTAGCGATATGCCCACATTCGTGACAGTGAAAACACTTCACTTTGGACAAATCCAGCTTCTTGACTTTAGACTCGGAATTTGATTGGAATTTATTCCCTTTCCCTTTCCTTGCCTTGGCAGTCAAGGCACAATCCTCTTCATCATCACACTTTGATGAAGATCCATCTCTGGTATTCTGCCTGAACTCCTCTTGCACCAAATCTGACCATAGTCGTTCCCAATCCAACAACTTTTCCCTTCCATTGACAGAGTCTTGATAACTATGCCAACTCTTAGGAATCCCTAGGAGCGCCAAGCTCACCAAATCATCAGCAACGACTGTTATTCCCACACTTCTAAGCTCATCCCGACATTGGACAAACTTCGTGAGATATTTTGGAATGGTTTCGCCTTTCTCTATATTGATCTTCCTGAGTTTATCTTTGAATGCCAATTTCCTATGGTCGCTACTATTTTGGAATAGATCTGTCAAAACCTTCCACATTGCATATGGTGTGGTTTTCCCATGGAGACTTGAGACAATGTGGTCTCGTACTCCCTCCAACATAATCCTCCTCGCCTTTGCTACATTCTTTTGCCATGCATCAATATTTGCAGTGTCTGTCACATTTGGCTTAGGAACATCTGCATCAATGTAACTCTTCAAGCCATTGTCTTCAAGCACTGCCTCCATCCTGTCCTTCCAAGCAATGTAGTTAGAGCCTCCCTCGAGTGCATACTCCAACCTCAAGCCATTGAAAGACATTTGATCTTGAATCAAGTGTCGCACCAAGAAAAGCTTGCAAATTTGAATGTTATCCAACCCAAACTCAACCCCTTCACTTTCCTCTTGCCCTGGGAGGTTCGCACCCCACCTGAGAGCAACCTGAGGGAAGTTCACACCCTGCCTGTGTATAGCCTGCGAACTTGCCTGTCAAGTTCGCATCCTGCTAGTGTATTTACCTACGAGAATTCCCTAGAAGTTCGCACCCTGCTCCACTATTAGGGTGAGGGAAGTTCGCACCCTACAGTTCACACTCGGCTAGAGGCAGGACCTGCGAGAATGAAATTATGTTCGCACCTCACTTCTGTGACTCCGTGGCCTCCGTGGCTCTGATACCATGTAGAAATTTTGATACAAATTAATGTATTCCTATGATTCTTCTGATCTAACAATTTCTGCCACTTGTTAAATACAAAATCGCTTCTACTATTATTATTGCGGAAGCAATTAAACCACGATCACAACCACAATGCACAAAGTGAAATATCAATAACACACAACACAGAAGTTTTATCGGGAAAGCGTAAAGCTAGAAACCCCACTATCACATATTATGTATATCATGAATCATGAAACAATCTCATACAAAACTCTAATCCAAGAGCTCTCAGTACAATACAATCGTCTCACACTGTCATACACAAATCAACAAATACCTATGCCAATTTCTATGTCCAGACAGCCTGCCTCCTCTGCACAATCTCTGCAATCTGAATTCTCACAATGAATCGAATGAATGCAATTGCCTCGTTTGCACATGTTCATAAGCATATTCACTGCATGTGTGAACAAATCACAACTGATAGCCAAACTGTCCCTTTCACCTGTTATTTCAACTGGATCTCCATTGGAACTGACATGCATGTAGTTAACCGTGGCGAATCTTCAGTTGCGTGTGAGTTCACTGATTAACTAAACTCTCACTAGTGCATGTTTAGTTACAACTAGTACAACTGATATTAACTCACTTAACTACACTTATAATTCTATTATAATTCCAAATCACTCAGTTATGAATGAGATAATAGATTAATATTTATTGTCTAATTTAATTAAGGGAAAAGTAAATTAGACACATGTTTCTTGTTGACTTTTCAACAATAATGTTTATATTTTTGCTTAGTGCAATGAATGTTATGAATGATAGATAGATCTATGAATGCTTAGTGCTTTGTCTAAGTTGAATATGTTATATCTAACCGCTGATGCTAAGTGTGAAGTGTATGATATCGTTCTTACTGCGCTGAATTGTACTTAGGGTTTGATCTGCGATGTGAATAAAGCTAATAAATTAATAGGTGTTGTCCCTACGTACTCTGTGAGGTGCTATAATCATAGATCTATGTCCTATCTTTGTTACATACACTTGAGTCCTTTAACCCCCCCTGCCTCTACTTCGGGTGAGACTGCATCTACTTCACAGGTGTTGCAGAAAGGGCCGGTAGTTAGGGTTTTGTTGGTGCACTGTTGAACCCTGGGTCTACCCCTGTGCCAACAGTCTTTCATGATTACTGCTACTCTCCCCTGTCATACTATTCCAACTGCCATGTATATCACTATGGGGGATGAAACTACTCCTAGTTTCTGTCGAAAATACTCAAAAGTCTCCCTCGAAATAGGTTTGATGAAGATATCTGCAATTTTTTCTTTTGTCCCAACATACTCTACCTTGATGTTCTTCTCTGTAACTTGTTCTTGTAGAAAGTGAAACTTGATCGAAATGTGTTTCTTCTTGGAATGCATCATTGGATTATTAGAGATACTTATAGCACTAGTGTTATCAAAAAATATTGGAATAGGCTCGTCATATTCCACATGTATGTCCTGCAAAGTTTGCTTCATCCAGAGAACCTGTGTACAACATGTTGCTGCTGCAATATACTCTACTTTTGCTATGGAAAATAGTACTGAAGATTGTTTCTTGCTCAACCAGGATACCGGATAATCACCCAAGTAGAACGTTGCTCCACTTGTACTTATTCTATCATCAACACTTCCTGCCCAATCCACATCTATGTATGCAACTAGAGATAGATAATTCCCTTTTGGATACCATAATCCATAGTCTTCTATTTCTTTGAGATATCTAAATATTCTCTTTACTGCCATAACATGTATTTCCTTCGGTGCTGCTTGAAATCTTGCAACTTGTCCAACTGCTTGATTCACATCCGATATCAATGTTGTCACATAGAGTAAACTGTCAATCATCAATTTGTATAGTCTCTGATCTGCATCCTTGGGTTTATCATGTTTTCTCAATTTGCAACTACTCTTCATGGGAGTACTTATGAGCTTGCAATTTACCATCCCAAACTTCTTTACAATTTCTTTTATATGCTTGGTCCGGGAGATGAAAATACCTTTATCTTGTTGACATATGCAGAGTCCCAAAAAGTAGGACAACTCACCAAGTAATGACATTTCGAATTCATTCTATATGTCTTTAGAATTTTTTTGACTCATCTTGTCAACATCACTTCCAAAACTAATTTCATCAACATAAACTTCAATTATCAATATACTATCTTGATTTACTTTTATGTAGAGATTGTTGTCTGCATTTCCTTTCCTGAATCCTTGTTGTTGTAGATATTTGTCCAATCTTGAATACCATGCTCTGGGGGATTTTTTGAGTCCATACAATGCCTTCTTCAATCTGCAAACATAATCTTCCTTTCCTCATAGTAGAAACCCTTCTGGCTATTCGATGTAGACTTCTTCTTCTAGTTCTCTGTTTAGGAAGGCCGATTTGATATCCATCTAATATACTTTGATTTTATTATAACATGCATAAGCCAAGATCAGTATGATTACTTCCATCTAGAAATTGGGGCATAAGTTTCTTCAAAATATGTTCCTTCAACCAGAGCATATCCCTTGCATACTAACCTTGCTTTATTCCTAGTTACCTATCCATCCTCTTTCAACTTTTTTCTGAATACCCATTTTGTGCCAATCACGTTCTTATTCTTAGGCCTTGGAACAAGTTCCCATGTTTCATTCTTTTCTATTTGATCTATTTCTTCTTCCATAGCTTTGATCTAGTGTTCATCAATGTTGGCTTCTTAAAAACTATTGGGTTCAACTATGGACAACAATGCTAGATGTATTTGCTCTGGTGAGTGTAATTTTCTTCGAGTTTCAAATCCTACATCTTTATTCCCAATGATCTCTTCTGGTGGATGATTTTTATACACTCGCCAACTAGGAGTTTTGGGAGATATATGAATATTTTTCTGGTCGTCTTCCTCTTCCTCTACTTCTTGTTGCTCTTCTTCTTCTTCTGCTTCTACTTCTTCTACTTATTTCAAATCCTCTTCTCCTTCCTGCTCTGTTGAGTCTTTGCTTTCGTCTTTGGGCTTTCGTACGCTTGTCTCATCAATCTATACATTGATGCTTTCCACTATTCTGTTGAGTCTTAGATTGAAACATTCATATGCCTTGCTCTTGCTTGAGTACCCAAAAAATATTCCTTTGTCAACTTGGGAGTCAAATTTTCCAATCATGTCATCTTCTCTTTTGATATAGCACTTGCTTCCAAATACTCTAAAATGCTTCACATTTTCCGGTCTTCCTTTCCATAGCTTGTAGGGAGTCTTATCACTATTACTTCTGAGCATTCCTCTCCTTAGAATATGAATTGTTGTATGTACTTCCTATGCCCAAAATATCATTGAGTTGTCTTGACTACTGAGAATTGTCTTTTTATTCCGTGTTCGCCACAAAAATCCATGAATTCTTTCAATATAAACTCTCCACCATTGTCTGATCTCAAACATTTGATTTTCAAGTCTGTCTTTGTTTCAACCATCTCTTTGTATATCTTGAAGTGTTTGAATGCCTTTGGCTTCTTCTTGAAAAAGTAAACTGCAATCATTCTTGTGTAGTCATCAATCAACACCATGAATTATTGTTCACCATTTAATGCCTTTGCTATTTTTGGTCCACATAGATCAGTATGTACAATCTCTAATGGTTTTTTCGTTGAGTACTCCTTTGATTTGAACTTGGTCTCGGTCTGTTTTCCCTGTAGACAATGCTTACATAGAGTATTTGTTGGCTTTTAAATTTCAAGCATTTCTTTTACTGCTTCCTTTCTACCGATTTTGACAACATTTTCAAAGTTAATGTGACCCATTCTTCTATGCCAGAGCCAACTATCATTTTCCTTTCCTAAGAAACAAATTTCTTTTCCAATTTCATTCAAAACATATATGTTGTTCAGAGTCTTTGTCGTTGTGGCCACTAACTTTCCTGATCCTTCTTTCCTAGTTTCACATTTCTTTGAGTCGAACTAAAGTGTGTGTCACACATTTGAATTACACTCAACATATTGTGTTTCACATCTTTGACTAGTATAACATTTTCTTCCATGACATTTTTGCTTCCAAGCTTAACTGTGCCTCTACCTATAATTTTAGTTGAATGGTTATTGCCAAATGAAACTGATCCATCTCTTTCTTTATTTAGAGTTAGAAACATGTTCTTGTCACATGTCATATGCTTTGAACAACCACTGTCAACATACCAATCAATTTTTTTTTATGTTGGGCTTGTAGAGAAAGTGAGCATTGATTCTGCTTTCTTTTCCATATCTCTTGTGGTTATGATATATGACTGTTAATGTTCTACTTTGGTTCCCTAGTTGGAATGGTCAATCTACAATTCTTCGCTATGTGTCCAAAATTGTTGCACTTGTAGCATTCTACTTCATTTCTCAATGAGCCAAAACTGTTTTGGTTTCTATTGTATGCTTCATAATATCTTTTGGGATAACTATTATTTAAGTATCCTGCACAATTACTTCCATTCTTGGCATAGGCTTTGCAGTTTACAACTTTATGTCCGAAATTAGCACAATTAAAACAATGACCATAAACAAATATTTGATACATGGGAGTAGAAGATCTTATTTGCGATGCACTCCTTCTGAATTCATCTTCTTGAGTCTTCTTTATTTCTGGAATGTTATTCTTTGGGGGCTTGCATTCTTCCTTCTTGACATAATCTCTTACAATCTCTTCATAACTTCTTTGTTCTACTTCCTGTTCTGTTGTCTTAGAGCTCGATCCTTTCTCATTATGTACTTGATTGTATCCTAGTCTAGATCTGTCATTGGATGGTCTTTGACTGCTGATGATTTGATCCAATAATTTGGTGCTTTTCTATTGCATATCTTTCTTCTGAATATATTTCCTTAAAGAGACTATTTATGCTTCCAAGCTTCAAATCATTTTCTTCTTTTCTTCTAATTGACTTCTAAGTATCTCCTCAATTCTTTTTTCTTCTTCTATTAAAATTTTTAGACCTGTGATCATCTACTCTATTTCTTCAGAGTTGGAATTCTGAGATCCCTCTTTCATTTTTAACTTTGCCTTGAGTGACTTGTTTTTATTTATTTCCTTTCTGAGTTCTTCTAATGCACTGATTAGATTTTCTCTAAGATCGACTTTGCCTTCTTCTTCAAAATCATCTTCTACTACCATGAAGAGTACTCTTTTTGAATCACTGTCACTATCATTATCCTCCTCGTCTGATGATGAATTGTCCTCCTTTGAGTTGAATTTTTTCTTGAAGAATTTCCTTTTGTTTCTTCCCATGTTTCCCTTTTGATATTTATTTTCCCTTTTAGGAGCTTCTTCTTCATCACCATATTTATTCTTATGAGGACATTTAGAAGCAAAATGACCAATACCACCACAATTAAAACATTTCAATGGAAACATACATTTATACTTGCCAGTTCCTTTCTTTAGTTTCATTACGAAATTAGCCATCTCTTCATCTTCGTCTGAATCATCACTACAACTACAACTTGGTTTTGAATTTTTCTTGTTCTTCTTCTTTGTCTTATTGTATTCTTTGAAAGTTCCTTCCTTCGTGACTGGTTTCTCCTATTTTGTTCTCATTTCATAAGCTGTAAATATTCCATGTATCTCGTCCATGCTCAATGTACCAAGATCTTCTCTCTCTTCTAGGGATGATATTTTATGATCAAATCTCATAGGAAGAGATCTCAATACCATTTGAACAACCACTGAGTCATCAAATTCTACTTCCAATCCCTTAATAATGTTAACTATTTCGTCAACCGGAAGAAGGTAGGCTACAATGTCTTCATCTTCCTTCATCTTCAATTGTTTAAACTTAGCTATGAAGATTTGAATCTTAGCTACCTTAACTTTGGCATCTCCTTCATAAATCTTGTAGATTTTATCCCAAAGATCCTTTACACTATCACAATGCATAACCTTGACAAATACCAAATCAACTAGATTGCTCAAAATGGTACCTTTAGTCTCTGAGTTGTTTTCACTGAGTTCCTTTCCATATTTTTCCGTTGGGGGAGTGGTTGGCCGTGTTGTATACCCATCTACTACTGATTGCCAAACATCAAATCATTGTGCCTGTAAAAAGGTTTTCATACTTTTATTCCATAAGGTATAGTTATGACTAACAAACATTGGTTCTCCAATCTTAGCGTATTCCATGATCTCCTTTCAGTGGTTAGAATACTTCTTGAAGGACCGACTTTGATACTAATTGTTGGAATATTGAGGGGGGGGGGTGAATCAGTATGAGCACAATCAATACTTTTAATCACAATATAAAACCTCTAATAATGTTCAATAGTTTATCATTAACATTCAATATATCATCAACACCATAATTCATTGCATAAACATCACATAAACAAAGTACACCATAATTTTACGTGGAAACACAATGTGGGAGAAAACCACATAATGCTTTTCTTATTTATCAAATAATACATTAATTGGAACCACCAACTTCCTATTTCTCTAGATACAACTGGAAGGAGGCTCCAACCCCCTATTTACAGGCTTCAAACTGAAGTAAGCTCCAACTCCCTAATTTACCAACTCCAACCAGAAGGAGGCTACAACCCCCTTTCCTTGCCCCGTCCAATCGCCCTGAAATATAAATGTAGACCAATTTGTTACTACCTTTGTCACTATAATAGATAAGCTATTGCTGATGTAATTTTTGATACTTCCGTTTATCTTCTTCACAGATCCACGACTTGTACACTACCTGCTCGTGGATGTCTGCGTTTTTCCCTTCTGCAACTCATGGATTACCTCAGAGACACTGCTGCAGTAACTTTTCTTCCGTACACTTGGCTCTTGTAAAATTATCCCTTTGCTGAAATTCACTGCCTCTGATCTACCAGTATATATTCACACATAGATATTCAATTGACTCTTCTCAATATTTATGTGTTTCTAATGAGGATCTCATTAAAAAATGCAGGGATTTCTGAGAGTCATAAATTTAGACTCGGTTATCCAATTTGGTTGAGATTTTTGGGGAGTTGCATCTTGAAGAGTTCACTGCTGTGCCGATCTAATTTATTAGATCAAAATTTGTTTCAACACTTTTCGGGAGCAAAATTCCTTCATATGATGCCTAAAATTCGAGTTTTAGTGTTTTTGTGGGTTTTTTTTTTTTGAAATTTTAATTTTCAGTTATCTCTTCGTTTATGCATGTAATTAGAAAAGAGAGTTGATGATTAGTGTCACTCTACTTATATTTTAGTTATTGGTCAGTTTTAGATTCATCCGAGAATTTTCTAAAATCAATTGTTTGTTTGTTTTTTTTTTTCCAAGAATTTACCTTTTTCCTAATTTAGGGCCAACTCATAATGTCTTGTTAATGACATGCAAAACACATGAAACTTATTAACTTCTCATGGAACTTTTCAAATTCCTGTTCAAGATTTGACATCAATGAAAACCAATCTTTCAACAATTCAATGACAACCAATATTTCAACAACTAATCTTTAAGTGTTCCAGAGCCGAATCATTGAATTCATGTAAGAGGGTTGGTGTGAGAGTCACTTCCCATAGTTATTAAGAGCATGGGGGATGAATATAATCAAATTGGGGAAGAGTGCAAGTTAAGCAGGCAAGAGAAAGAGAGGAAATTCGTATGGGTAGGAGACCAAATTTGCACATTCATGTTTTTTGAATAGAGAGTTGTTTTTACATGGAGTTTTCTGGCCAACAATGGAGTTCTGAGTGTGGGAGCTTGTGGGAAACTATTGTGGACATGTTTGAATATTGTTTGGAGAGGTAATTTTAGGGAGAAAGAGGTCGTGTGCCTGGGAGTGACGAGCTGTTTGAAATTCGTCCAAGAAGCATGCATTTTGGGCTGCTGGGCGAATTTGTGTTGCAATCGTAGAATTCTTGAAGTCTCAACAAGTAGAATTGTTGTCCAACATGTACTGAAAGCCATGGAGGGGAGTGGAAAGGCCTGAGGGACTGTGAAAAGTGAAGGGGGATTCCATCCCTTGGGTTGTGCAGGTTTAGGGGAAGAGTGTTGGTGGAATGGAACTAGATGGGAGTTTAATTGTTGAAAGGAGGACAATAAACAGCCTTAGGGACCTTCGTCTCTTGTGGATTCATAGCCCCAACTTGGGGGTGTCTTGCTGTTGAGAACTGGAAAAAAAAGGATACGGTTGGGAGGAATGTTTTTCCTCTCCAACAGGTTGCACATTAACATAAGATAAATGTCCTTATCTGTTGTGTATAATATATATATATATATATATATATATATATTTGTGCATCTACTCTGAGTTAGCTTAGTTAATGTTGCTTGTTGTGAGCAATATGGTGCATTTAAATACCTATTTATATGGTTGACTGTTTTTGTATGACATTTAGCTGTTGCTATGCACAGTTGAGCAATTTTATTTACGTTTTACTGAGCATGGACAACTGAATGGAATTTTATTTCATGTTGTGTGTTATTTCCACATTTTTAATTGGTATCAGAAGTTTTTATGGGGTCGTTTTAGTAGTGACGTGACCCAACTAGGGGGATGGGTACATTACATCCTTCAACTAAGGAAGCATCAACTCTTAAAGCTAATTTGGATTCTTTCCTATTGACATCAAGTACTATCATCAATAAAAGAATATCTTATCTTTTTTTTTTAGTACCCCCTTGATTATTCAACGTAACATTGTAAGAATCTTTGGCTTTCATTGAGTATGCATTCCCTATAAATACCCAACAACTCCTGTTATCGAAAAATGAACTAAGAAACATCTCCTAGGAAAACCTTCTTTTAAAGTTGGATTAGAAGGTTGATAATGGACTTTTAGATTTCTCAACCTCCTAGGTAGAGTAACTTTTCTCAAATTTGTCTTGCAGTCCATGCCCTTGTACCTATTCTCGGTGTAAGAAGCCCCAACCAAGGTTCTCAAGGCCATTAAAATTATTCAAATAAATTTTCTAAGGGAAGGCCCAAAAAAGGAAATAAAATGGACCTTAGTTGCATGGGACAATGTTTACCTCTCAAAAACCCCAAGAGAGTTCAGGGTGAGAGATATTCATATTCTAAGGTAGTGTGTTGGCAAGGAATACCTAATGAAGATGGTTAAATAATAAGTGAGAGTTATGAGGTCAAATATGGTATCTTAAATATGCAAGGGACATGGTAGAATATGACCGAGTAAGAATGGATAGAATCAGGCCAAGCTCTATGATCTAGAATAATGCATGGTAGAATAAAATCATTGTTTCTAGGAAGTTGGAGCAGGAAAATATGCCCTCTTTTGGGATAAATCATGGAAACAACATGCAAAATTAAGTGGGAAAGCAACTCTTACAGAATTCAAAGGCCTCTTCCACACTTTGAGTTGGAATTATGGAAATCAATATTGGGAGGGTATAAAGGAAGTAGAACATAGAGGGTGGCGCATCTAGAAAACAAAAGAGAGATAGCCTCCTACAATTTATCAAGATGGACTAGTTTTCTTGGAAGCATAACTAAATAATAATATAATTTGAGTTAGGGAAGGACATGACACTCTTAGATCAGGTCAGATACGAGGAATTGTTTTGGTAAAGTAAGCATATGGATTTGAAGTAGGGCGCAACTCTCTTAAGAAGGAAAATATTTGGCAACAAGTATTTATCCCAACGACATGGCCAAAAATTTCCACCTTCCTTTGGTTTCTATCTAGAAGGAAAATTCCAACTTAGGATAACATTCAAATGAGTGGATTCAAGGACTATTCATATGCCACATGTGTAATTAAGAAGTAAAATCAATAGAACATCTATTCAACCAATCCACCCAAATAGAGATCATGCAAGAAAAATGTGCGATGGCCTTTAGACATATATACAGAAGAAGGAATGATATCCTTGAAACCATAGAGGAATGAATTACCTCACATTTTGAGAATTTGATCCTAAATAGAGCTTGGAAGTTGTTTCGAGGATTCCTCCTTTCGGTGGTATGGAAAGAACATAATCATTATATCTTCAAAGCCAAGTAGCATGGGTAAAATATTTATTGAGAGAGATATCCCAAAATACCATCCAATATTCATCTTGGGTGGAATAAATAAAAACATGTATGCCCAAGAATAGAGAATCCTCTACATATGGGGCATATATCCAAGGAACCTAGTGGGAAAACCCCCATCCTCTCCTCCCTAAGATAAATCTCTAAAGGCATGGTCTCCTCCACCAACATTGTTCATAAAAATTAACTTTGATTGGGCCTCGAGGGGTAATCCAAGGCTTTTTGGAATACAAGTGTCTTCATGGATGCCTCAGTAAACATCCCGACAATGTTTGCAGGGTTCATTGCAACATACACAAACTATTCTGCAAAGTTGGCAACACTAGAAAGAGGCTTCCACATTGTTATAGCTTAAGGATATGACAAATTCATGGTTTAAGGGGACTCCCTCATCTTAGTGAATTATCTCAAAATACTACTAAATGGATCATTTTTATCAGACAAATCGATAAGTGTGGACATAAACTGATCTCCCTAACTTCAACAAGAAATTAGAACAAAACAGAGCAGAATACAACTTCTCCTTAGATTTCATTGTGATATAAACTAGTTCAATGAGGGATAAATGACATATCGTTTAAATTTTGTTTGATCCTCCCTAGCGTCGTCCTTGCTCCATCCTTAGACTTGTGGGATATTGGACATGTTTAAGAGACACAAACCAACAAAGAAAGAGAGCAACACTATATATATTCCAATGAAATCTATGTATAAGATCAAGGAGCTATACAATAAAAATGAAGACACTTTTATAGGGAAGGAATGAATTGCTGCATTATATTAATGAAAGTGGAGAATAAAACCTATGCCTTGATGTTGCAAGGTCCCTTCCAATGGCCCTTTTCCTCAACACACACACCTTTTCTCCAATGCTTTTGATGAAGAATATTCACAACTTGACTTGGAAAGCTAAAGCAAAGCTATCTCAAGTGCAATCTTGAGCAGAATTCTTCATGCATAAGCCAACCTAGCCTTTCCCATGAGATATCCATCTTTTTATAGGGTGAAGAGGGATGGATGAGGAGATTAGGATGATCCCAATAAATCAGAGAAGTGGGTAATATCCAAACCGATCGGAGGCCAACTCATCTTCTAGAAGATTCCATTCTAGAACTTTCGAGAATTTAACCTTTTTATCTTGTTTGAGCATCATTTCACCCTAATAACAAGAAGCCTGCGACGACATCGCAACCCATTTTGGTGTAGCATGCGACGATCAAGCATCATCACACCCCAAACATTTAGCAGGGTGTGACGATCTCCTTTGATAGGGTTTTTAAGAAAATAAATATGATTCAATATCTCAAGGAGAAAGTCTCATTTCTTTAGTAGTTTCAGGGAACATACAAGTAAGCAGTACACATATAATCGGTGATCAAGGGGTGACCAAAATAATATTACTTGAAGGGTCACTTGACTCAACCTGATCTTGATTCAACATGTTATTTTTTCTCCTTATTTTCATTTTTTTATAAATATGTAGTTTTGGGGTTCCCTTGACTTGATGGTGCCTATTAATAGGTTGTTTATCATATCTTTATAGGTACCCTTGACTTGACAGATATATAAAAGATGTCCAAAAATGCCTATCTGTCAGCGCATCTAAAATTGAATGCTGCAAATTTATTTCATTTTTGGCTCCCCATCAGTTGATGGTTCTCATGAATAACCCTTTAGCATATCTTTAAGATACACCTTGACTTGACAAATTCATAAAAGAGGTCCAAAAATGCCTATGCGTCAACACATTTCTGTGAAATTAAATATATTTGCATATTATTTTTTCCCCGAGTGACTTGAAGGTTACCTGAATTAGCTTTTTATGATATCTTAAGAGTATATCTTGACTTTATTTAAGATAAACCTCGACATAATTTGCAATATTAATAGGTACTTCGTTAATGCTTTAATAATGCTATTTTTTTACAACCCCCCTCTATTTTATTATCATTACTTTGACATAATAATAATAAAGTATGAAGTTGGAACATGCGATAGCTGAAATACTTTGTAGAATGTGTGTGTCGAGAACAAGGAGCGCATCGATCGAAGATCTGTCAACAAACAAGCATCTGCATAACAATAACATACTAGTGTCTGAGGTAGGCATTCCCATACTTAGACTACAAGTGACCCTAATTATAAGTGTCAAGTGAGTCACGACCACCAAGTATACACTGTGGATCCATGTCATCATGATTCAATATAGCCACGAGAAATACACGGTGGATCTATGTGTCAGTACAAACTTATAAATACTCCATCACAACCTAGATGTTGGCACAGGGATAGACCCATGGTTCAGCCTCAAGAGCGCACCAACAAGCCCTAGCTAAAGGCCCTTTTGGAAACACCTGTGAGGTAGGTGCTGATCTAAAATTGAAGAAGACTTGAAAAACTTGAAAATTATTGCAAGTGAATGTTATGTGTTTAAAGCAAATGGATCAGTTTGCAACACATAGAATAAAGGATTAATTATGAAAATTACACATAGACAACAACATAATCATTGAACATAAACACATAAGCATAGCAATTGATAAAGGAGTTCACCCCTCTTATGGGCTACATCTCCTGGTCCAACTTCCAATGGATCATTATTATTAATTGCTCAAAAATTTCTCAAAAACATGTCTTACTATGCTCAAACTGACAAACCGACTACTCCAATGGCTTCAGAGCGTTCCAAAACCCCTGTCTGGGCTCTTTCGGCACCTCAATCGGTCGAAAAATGAAGAAGTTATGCCTCCTGGAAGTCTCCCTCTTCAAGCTTGTTGTCTCTGCATCTACAAAACGCACCCTTCTTCAATGAACCTGGCTCACATGCATTTTAAAGCATGAAAACCTAGCACCGGGCGCAACTGTGCCAACGGTGCAAACCGTAGGACAGTTAAGGGCGCGCTAGCCCTTAACCGCCTAGCACCTTGGGCATATGGGTCTTAACACGACCACGCGCCATAATAAAAAGGGCTTCGTTTCAATACCAAACAACGTAATGACACATGGCGGGTCAGTTATTAAACCGTGGAAACCACTGTTAACCAACTCCCGCGCGCATATACAAAGGTTACACGGTTTATACAACGGTCACGGGCTATGGTTCAAACCCCTGCGCCAACCGTTTGCTATATGGTATATATGATATGGACATATGTTTAAACAAGTGACCAAGGGCTGGGGCTAAGCCCCGGCCCGACCCCCTACCAATGGTTACAGTATTCAAATTGATATATAATTCAACACATATATATAACAAGGCACAAAGTATAACCCATTGGTCGGTCAGAGCTTGTGAAAGCTATGCGGTGTGGGAGGTCCAGGGGTTGAACCCCGTGGACTCCAATAATTTTACATAACGATCATGAACCAAATAGTGAGTGACACGTGGCACCCATGGATTGGGCCACGTGTCCTCATACCATTTTCCATCCAACAGACACGTGTCATCTCCTGATTCGCCAGTTGTCAATCAACCAACATTTTTCACGTCACCATATGACACATCATCATACGGTCTGTACGGCCCTACCACGTCAGACCGTACAGACTGTACAGTTAGCACCAAAAGTTTTGTCTGTTTGTCCTAACGAACAAAACGCGATATCTTCTCGATACAGAGTCCGTTTGACAAAGTAAATATACCACCGGAATCAGGAAGATGAGACATATGCAATGACACTGATTTCGTTGCATTCCAAGCACTTTGAAATTTGAGCAAAATTTGATCCCCTGATCACACCTCCCCATTGGGAAGCTTTTGGACCTCCAAAAGACTATTTTCAGTCTATGTGTAGATGAGGGTAAAGTTCCATCACCCTTCCAACCTCAATCCACTTGGCCTTGCTTGGATTCATCCCTTTAAGACCAACTCGCAAATACTCCACATTTCCTCGTTTCAAAGTTCGCATCCTCCTGTCAAGGATGGTGTCTTCCTGCAGTTCTGTTAGATACTCTGGAGAAAAATAATCTATGGAAGGAATCTGAACATGCTCTCCTTGATCATCAATCAATGGAGGCTCATACAACTTCAAATTCTCAACATTA
>SNQJ01S0006482.1:373199-384698 GCA_010110895.2 Picea sitchensis
TAGACTTGCTAGAGTCTCCAAGCTGTTGTTCAAGCTAAGTCCTTCACACAATTCTTTCACCAATTCTCCAATGAATCTTGCTTAACCTTTTCCATGAGAATTTCCTCAATATATAGGAGAGAATGAGATGGTTACTTAGATAAGAATGATCCCACAATATCAGGGACTCTAGTACAAAGATAACCATTCGAATGCCAACCCATTCTTCTAGAAGATTCCCTTCTAGAAACATCGAGAATTCATCTTTTTCCATGCTTTAGGATGAGTTCGCACCCTGGCTATTCAACACAGTGTGAGAAGTTCACACTCTGGCTTAAGGCAGCCTATGAGAATGGGTCATTCTTGCACCCTAATATATTAGCAATGTGTGAACCTTCTTCAAAAAGGAGTTTTCTGGGAAGAGATGAAAGTAATTTTTCTCAGGAGAAAGTTCTTATGAAGAGCCTGAGTACACCATCATCAATACATCGTCATGACGACCAAAATCATGGGTAATAGAATGCCCCCCAAAGTATGAGGTTGGAATCAGTGATAGCCAAAAGACTTTGTAAGCTGCATGTGTGTGTCGAAAACCAGGAGCACACCTAATCGGAAACCTGCAAACACCCAAGCATCTGCAGAATATCATATATATCAATTCTAAGGTAGGTATTCCCATACTCAGATCACAGACTGATGACATCATAGACATGGGTCATGGCCACCAATCATACATTGTGGATCCATGCCATCAAAATATAGCATAGCCACCAGGAATACACTGTGGATCTATGCGAGAAATTTCAAATTGAGACGACATAGCCATGAGACATACACAGTGGATCTATGTGTCGCAGATTATACATACTCCATCACAAATTGGACAAAGAGATGATATCTAGGGTCTTCAATCTAGTCGCCCAAAGTACGAATCTAACCATGTGATTACATGTGTTGAAGTCAAACATGGCAGAAACCACTTGATTACCGGTCATTGATGAAACCGTTAACAAGTGCGAGGGAAATCACCATTGATGTCAATGACTCCCAAGGTACTCTAGTACAATCCATTGAGTGTGAATGAATGAGTTGAAGTCGAACATCCGATGGAATCTTTCGATCAGGGGTCAATAATGTAAACCCACTGTCGAAAGCGAGGAAACTTGCCATTGAGGCATGCAAGCTCCAAGGTACCAAATAATTTCTAAGTCTTGATTCCGGATAATGAGCTGAACTCAACGGAACAAAACTCGTCACAGGAGGGCCTTAATGTATCCCACATCAATGACATGAAATGAGTAACAGATTTTGAAGGTGAAACAGAGTGTGATGTAAATTGAACTGGACACAGGGAAGGCCGACACAGAGAGAATGGATAACTGTAGATGGCCGACTCGATAGAGGTTTCAGATGGACTTCTCTTGAACATATGAACGACATGACCAATGATTTGGCAGCATTGACTCATAGATGACACAGGGAATGACCTTGTAGAAAATCGAATGAGAGACAAATGGATTTCCCAAACCGACTTCAAATGATGACTAGGGGGTGTCATGTTCAAGAGCGACACTTACTGCCAATCAATATAAAGATGATAACATATTCCTTTCCCAAATTCCCCCCCACCATTTCTAGCGAGTACCTCTTTATTTTTACGCAAGCTTGAGGAGGATAACATATGCTTGTTGATATAAGCTTATCCTTCGGAGTATGTTTAACGAACCCTAAGAAGGAGTGGTTTGGTCCCATTACGGGTCTATCGATGTTTGTTTAACGAGTCCAAAGATAGAAAACTCAAAGGTTTTTCATGATTATAGAGTTTGGCAAAACACCTAAAAGAGAACTCTCTCAGTTCCTTTTTCGTAAAATAGTCTGGATGAGACCAAAAAAGAGATAAATTATCGCTCACCAGATGCTTTCTTCAAATACTTTATTGAGCGTGAAAATAGCAAGGTCGCTTGGCGATCTTTTCATGTTTAGAGAGTCTGAAAAGAGCTTAAAGAGGACTCCAGGGGGGTTCCTTTTTCGTATAACCTTGTTGAGCCCGAAAAAATGATAAAAGTATGCTCAATCGCGTTCTCATGTATTTTTGAGCACGAGAACGGACAAAGACCACACTCAAGGTTTTATACAAAAACCATAAAAAACAATCAAAACATGCGATGGAAAAAGAAAAACTACGTCTGCATCCCTGTATATGAACATCAAATTCATTACGCCTGCAAAATTTACACTCAAAAGGACATTAGGGATTAGGGTTTAATAGATAAATAATCATAAAAAACCAAATGACATGGTAAAAGTAAATAAAAAGGAGTAAAAAATCTTTTTACCATATCATTTTCACTTTTCCACTATTTGAGCTCAAAAACCCCTCTTTTACCCTCGAAGTTCGGTGTCAGATTGCGGGAGTTACGAGCGTCCATTCGTCGAGCCGTCAGCGACAATGAGGTAGGTTCTTTGTCCTCTACTCTTTCATGGTTTAATTTTGCATTTTCATTGGTTAAAATTCATTTTTTGAGTTGATTTTATAAGCCCTATTTGCGCTCATCCATTCTCGCAGGTGGGCTACACGGGACCTGCGAGAATTGGTGATTCTCGCAGGTGAGCCCACAACAACCTGTGAGGTTCTCGCACTGTGCCCAAAGGGCACCTGCGAGAACCTCAAAACACAAGTTTTTTAAATTTTACTCAATGAAAAAAGAACCAATTAATGAATAGAGTTGCTAATCTTCTCTTTGTGCTTCCTATGCAGGTAATTGGCCATCAAAATGGTTCTTGAGTGGTGAGAAAGGGAGCATGAAGAAGACAATGCTATTGCTGGAAATCATCCACCTACTATTGCTACTTTGAGAAACTGTGGCCTTCTGAAGTACTTTCATATCCTGGGCATGAGGGCCCAAGTCAGGTTATTAGAGTACCTTGTGCGTATGTGGGATCCCGATTAGTAGGTATTTCATGTGGGGGTCCACACACTGTCCTTAGATATTGAGGACATTTACTTTTTGACTGGACTGTCACAACGTGGGCACTACGTGAGCCTGACTGGTAGCAGAGGTGGTGGGCTGCCCATGAGTGAGTACTGCCACATACACTGTGCTCCCGAGGCAGAGAGGAAGAAAGGAAATGCAGCTATTTGGGGGGTATGGTATTTGACCCTCTGTACTATCTTGTTCACAATAGCTCAGATGGCGGGGAGCTCCGCTCCTCTTATGGCACTGCAAAGTTACTTCCAGTATGCTATAGAGTGTACTGAACCTCGGGTTTTCAACTAGGCAGATGCAATGCTTCGTAGCATAAAAAAGTAGTTGACCAAATGTAGATGAGGTGACCTGAAGTAATTCAGGTACGGATCTTTGTTAGTGTCCTTCTTCCTTGAGAGGGTTCCATTACTGAGGCTACAGGTTGAGTGGAATTTACTGGCTCTTAGGGATCTAAGGATGTTGAGATGGTGTCGGCTCATGGCCCGGCACATAGCTGGACCAATCATCAAGTATGATGATACCTTTTTTGATTGGCTTCAACCACAGATGTTGATGGTTGACGATTATGCTTATGCCGGGTTAGATTTCCGAGGAGATCCGGATTTAGTACTGCCAGAGGATGCTCAGTGGGGGGAACTTGATAAGAAGTACACACATTTTTTTTTTTAAATGTTTTTGTGAATTTTTATCATATTCAAATGTTTTTATGTTCGTCTGAAGACTAAATACAAAATCTATTTTTGATGACACAGATGTTGGACCTTACCGAACTCCTGGTACTTCTCCCATTCAACGACGAGGAGAGGTAGCGACAAAACCACAATATGCCAAGGATTATCAAGTAGTGGAACAAAATCTAGAGGGCTTGACCGCAGATATTCCAGACATGCCTCTTGAAGAGGTTCCACGACGCGATCAGCATCATACAGTAGGAGTGTCAGGGTTCATGAGTCGACTGCTCTGTAGAGTTTCCCAGGCAGTTGTGTGTTACCATGAACGTCATCCATGACGTCACTTTGTAGAAGCTATGAGCTTCAAATTTTGATATTTTGGTCTTCAGACAATCTTTTTGTAAAAAACTCTTTTGATCGTTATATATACAGACGGCTTCTACTAGTTTATCATGTATTGTGTGAAAAATTGATGTGATTGATTTATAAGTGATTCAAATGTCTATCTAATACATAGTTAGCCAATGCATCTGTTAATGTATTTAGACATCTAGGAATATGTTGATATTCAATGTAATCAAAATAATGTTCCAAGAGGCGAATTCACAAATACACCCGTAAGAAAGTAGGACTTCGAATAGTATAGACATTACTTAACTGTAGTACTACAAGCTGCGAATCGAGTCACAAAACAAAATGCCGGATTACGAGTGAGATAGCATCAACCAATAATTCAATAACGACGCTATACTCTGCAATGTTGTTGGTCACACGGCTGAGACACACACCTCGTAAGGAGACAAGTTCATTTGCAGGGGCATAAATTGCCCATGTAGCGGAAGCAAGGTTCTGAGTACTACGGCTAGCGCCATCAACGAAGCCAATATAGGGTAGCAAAGACTCCGACATTTGGAAATCAAACACAATGTCACATAAGTGTAGAGACCAGATAACGACAAAAGAAAACTATAGTAACACATAAGAAGTATGATACAATAAAAATACAAGTACTTGTGCACAGATGATTTTATGCATAGTACTTCTTCAAGTACAACCCATTCCTAGGTTCACTTAAAGGGATACCATTGTAATATACTAACTCATAAGATCCTTTTTCCAAAACTCATCGAACGATATAAGGACCTCGCCACATGGCTTCGAATTTTTCAGCCCCTAGCATATCTTGATCTTGATCATAGAGGAGAACGAGATCTCCTTTCGAGAAAACGCGAGGCTTGACATGTTTGTCGTATTGGGCCTTGACACACTTTTTCTGAGCTTCTATGACTAGGGTGGCATCACGTTGAGTTTCGTCTAATCGCATAAGATACAATAGACATGCTTCCTCAGCAAAAGTGTTGGGTAGGAGTTCAACAACTAGTTTTAAAGAGGGTATCTCACATTCAATAGGGAGAATGGCTTCCACACCATAGACTAACCGAAAAGGTGTAAATCCAGTAGCAGATTTGACGGATGTCCGGTACGCCCACAATGCCGAAAACAATATTGTGTGCCAACTTGTTTTATGAATCCCTATCATTCGTCGGAGCATAGTTATGAGAACTTTGTTAATCGCTTCAACTTGGCCATTGGCTTGTGGGTGATAGGGCATTGAGTTATCATGGCGAAGACCCAAATTTTCAGTAAGTTCAGACATCATAAAATTCCTAAAGTGGTTACCGTGATCAGTGACAATAGCTTGGGGAACACCAAAACGAGCTATGACGTGATTAAAAATGAATAATGCTGTGGTCTTTCCAGTGTTTTCAAATGTCGGCATTGCCTCAGCCCATTTCGTAAAGTAATCGACGGCTACAATAATGTAACCATGCTCCCCGGCCGAGTGAGGGTGACATGTCATGAAATTGATGCCCCATTTCAGAAAGGGACCAACTAAGACCACAGGGTGAAGAGGAGCGGGATGTGACCAGATCTTCTGATTATAGGTCTGGAAAGCATGGCATTTTTGAACGACGATTATGCAGTCGTTAAATAATGAAGGCCAAAAATATCCTGCTCGTAAGGTCTTCTGGGTAGTAGCATACCCAGACATATGACCACCACATGCTCCAGAATGGCAGTCATTCAGAGCTTTCTCAACTTCGTCCAATGTTAGGCAACGTAAAAAAACAGAGTCAATCCCCCGACAATAAAGAGTATCTCCGAGGATAATGTATTGACGATCTTGATAGCGTATGCGACGTCGGTCAGTACTAGACAAAGTTGGCCGAAAAGTCTGGGTTTGGAGATATATAATGATATCACCATACCAAAGATCGTCAGTGCTAATAAGGAAAAGAGATTCATCGGGTAATGAATCAACTGCTACATTTTCCATTGCAAAATGGGGAAAGTCGCATATCAACTCAACAAAGACTAAGGACTTCTTAGACTTGGCACATTCGAATTCCAAGTTAAACTCCTGGAGTATCACAATCCATTTGGAGTATTTTCCCCCTAGCAATTGACGTGTAAGAATGTGTTGCATAGGGTTGCAGTGAGAAATCACTGTAGTCTTGTGTGAGAGGATATAGTGTCGGAAGCGTTGGACGACTTGGATGGCAGCCAAGGCTAGTTTCTCGACATGTAAATACTTGATTTCAGTAGGCGTTAGACTTCGACTCAAGTAGTAGATAACATGTTCGTCGTTGGCATCATCCTCTTGGATGAGAACCATACCAATAGTGTATTCCGAGGCAACAAGATAGAGGAAATAATCACGACTGTAATCGGGGGGAAAGAGAAGAGAAGCACGCGTTAGGGAAAATTTCAAAGCCTCAAAAGCGTTGTTGGCGATGGTATCCCAGACGAACTCTGAATCCTTTTTTAGGAGCCACATAAATCCATGAGTTATCTCGGCGTAATTTGGGATAAAACGGTGAAGAAATTTTTCTTTCCCCTACAAACTTTGCAACTGGCAAAGTGTAGAAGGAGGAGGGAGATTAAGGATCACCTCAACCTTTAAAGGATCCACCCAGATCCCTTGACGCGAAATGATAAAACCTAGAAGGCGGCCAGATTCCACGTAGAAAATGCACTTATGAGGATTCAAACGTATACGGTAGAACCGACAGAGATGAAAATGGCCCGGAGGTGTTTTGTGTGATCAACTCGGCGCATTGAGTGAGTGGGTAAATCGTCCAAATATGGTTGAACGATGTGCTTGATATCATGGAAAGCATAAGACATAGCACGTTGAAAAGTTGTGCCAACATTCTTGAGACCGAAAGGAAGTTTCCGATAGGCAAAAGTACCCCAAGGATAAATAAAAGCAGTCTTATGTTGATCCTCGGGAACAATGTTGATTTGATTATAACCGGAGAAACCATCCATGAGAGAGAAGATTTCACTTCCGGCGCAGTCATCGACAATCTGATCGGCGAAGGGGGTAGGAAAGTTGTCCTTGGTACAAGCTTTGTTGATATCCCTATAATCAACGCATACATGAATAGTGCCTTGTTTCTTGTCAATCGGGACAAGATTGGAAACCCAGTGTGTGAGAGCCACCGGATAAATAAAGCTGGCTTTCAGAAGTTTCTCGACTTCGAGCTTGATAACAGCTGCTTTACGGGGGTGAACTGGATGAAGGCGTTGCCAGACAGGTTTAGCATCAGGGTATGTCTTTATCTCATGTATCACAATCTCAGGATCGATACCCGACATTTTTTCGTAGCTCCAGGCGAAGATGTCACAAAACTATTTGAAAAGGGATGTATAGGTGACGACTTCGTCGGAAGAACACGAAGCTCCAATATGGACATTTTCGACGATTCCAGGTTTGAGGGATATGTCGAGGGGAATCGTGGGTGAGATATTGCTTAAGTTCCCTTCGAAAAACACATCATGTGCAAACTCGGGAACAATCGAGATGACGACAACGGTCGACGGGGTCGAAATTCATTGGTAGTTCTCAAGGGTATGTTGCTCCAGAAAGAGGATGGAATGATGATGCCCATCATCCTAAGGGGTGTCCTCCATGACAGACATGATCATATCATTTGTGAGAAAAATGACATGGAAAGGATCGGGGGACAACTCACCAAGAGAGGGGGTAGAAGGTGTTGACGATTGAATGGCCTGATAGGCCGATTCAACCGGACTTAACGACATTTCATCGTCATAATGAAGATGATCTCCAGGGTTAGGTACTATCCAAGGGTCGTGAGACACAGGAAGTTCATGAGGTAAGGTGGAGATCATGTTGATGGAAGCAACAGATGACCATGGAACATCGGGCAGTGGAATGGGGAAAGTGCCCATTAACGAAGAGTCCTTGAGAAGGCCTACACCGACGTTCTCATAACCTGGTGGGGTTTTAGCGATAAACGGTACATTGCCAATATGGGTATAATAATTGAAGTAGGCTAGTTGGTCGACGGTGACAACCTTACCTTGATGTGGGAAATGTACCACACAGAAAAGGGTCGACACAACGACGCGCATGGAATCGATCCAGCTGCGGCCAAGCAGAAGATTGTAATCAAGGGGAGCGTCAAAGACTTCCACTTCAACTTGGACTATTTTACCTTCTAACGTGATGGGCAATTAAGGAAGAACACCGTAGGGATTAAAACCAGAGACGTTGAAGGCTTTAAGAGTGTTCTGGGATTCGTTCAAGGATGGAGAGCCGATGGCTTTCCAGCAAGCAAGAAACATGACACATGTCAAGGCACCCTCGTCGATAATGGTTTGGCAAATGTTTTTTTCAGAGACAATCACTTGGATCTGGAACGCGAGTTGAGGGGATAACCTTGGAATGTGATCTTCCAAGTCAAATATTATTAAATTCGTATCTGTCGGATCAATTCCACCGATAGCTTTCAATATTGCCTTCCGTTGTGCGGGACAAGTCTGAAGGACTTCGAGGGCTGACATTGCAAAAGGTGCTTGAGCCAGATCTTCAACAATGTTGTAGTTCTGGGCAGCATGAGCATGAGGATTGAAAGCCAATTTTCGAACGATGCCCTTTGGGGGGGGGTCGCAGAACTGTGTCGAGGCTCGATCGTTCGAGATGAAGAGGACCATTGGTAGGTGGAGTCGCGGGAGAGGGTTGTACCAAGGAAGGGGGTAAATCATCAACCTTCTCCTTAGAGGGAGATTAATCTTTGGCTCGAGTAGTGAGTGCAACGTTGCTCTGCTTAGAATCGCCAGTACACATCAAAACATAGGAGGTGGTAGAAGATGAGGGTTGGTCATGGATGACCAACTGAGCCTGCTATTGAGACGGGAAGGGTTGTGACAAAATGGCCGGCGCAGGTGGTTTTGGAGCTCTTTGAAGGAACTTGGTGACCTCGACGCATCGTGGACAATCCTTTGTGTAGTGATCATCACAACAGATAAGACAAGGGTATCGAGGTTTGCGCTTATCCCGGTCATCAACAGGGGTAGTTTTGGTTTGCTCTACTTGAGGAGTATTTTTTCCCTCTTTATTCTTACACCTTCCCTTTTTAGATTTGTTTTTACCGACAGGGTTAGATTGAACTGCATTTACCTTAGAAGTCTTGCCGGTGGGAGGGGGAGGAGACGGAGCATTTTGAACATTAGAAGAAGCAGATTTAGGGTTTGCGCTTGACACAGAATGTGGTTGGGCTTGGGTAGTACCAACCACACCGTCAGCTGCATGCGAGGCAACTGGAGTAGTAGAAGTGCTGGAAGTAGAAGGATGAGGTAAGTCAGGTAGTAAATCGTAAAGGGTTCCCGTTTGTGAATAAACAAGGTCAAGATATTGAGCACAACTTATAGCCTACTCTTCTGTGACTACGCCACCCATGGCAATATCCTTACTGATGTCGTTCACAAATGATTTTGTGAACCACTCTGCCAGCAACTGATCGGGGAGCTCAAGTTTAATGAGACGTCGTCTCCTTCACCACTCATGGATGTGATCGGATATATGAGTGGCTTTGTTCTGTTTGAAGGAAGTCAAAATCTCGGTCCCTGTGTCATAATGAATCGATAACTGGTAGTGTGTGAGGAAATCCATAGCTAGGGTGTTGAAGTCAGACAAGAAAATTCGTGGCAATTCGATATACAACTTCATAGTAGAACCTGTGAGGGTTCGTTGAAAAAGATGTAAACGAATAGAGTCATCCATCAACGAGTTGGATGAACACCATAGGTGAAAATTCATAACGTGATTGTTTGGGTCCTCTCCCGCTTTATCGTCGAATTTAGGAATGTTCGATGGAAGCTTGGCTGGTATAACAGGCCATTGGGGAGAGTGACGAATAGGATCATTTAAAATCCTTGACAAATCTAGAAGATCCAAAGTGGCGAGAAAGGGTAACTGTCGATTCACCTGCGGGTACTGGTGGCTTTGGGGAGGAAGCCCTGTCGGCAAACCAATAGGACCATAAGCAGTCTGCATATAATGTGAATACCTAGGCATATTTGGTGGTGGTTGGAGAGGATAGTAGCTCATAGGAGTATACCCTGGAACAGGGGCTTGAGTTTGAGCATTCGCCCCCCAAATGGGATTGAACAAACCTGGATATGGTTGGCCCATACTAGGAGGTATTACGAATGTAGCTGGAAACTGCTGCCCCCCAGTTGATTGAGGAGGATGTTGTATCAACTGATTCCAATACTGGGCCAAGGAGAGAGGTATGTTTTTCCCATAAGGTGGGGTTGGTCCTCCCATTGAAGGTGGTGTTCCAATTGGGGGCAATGTGCCAATTGGGGGTTGTGTTCCAATTGGGACTTGCCTTCCAAAAGGAATTTTCCCACTGAGAGGGGGTTGAGTCATACCACCTTGGTGAAATTGTCCACCAACTGGAAACTGGTAATTTGGAGTGAATGACAGAATAGTGCCACTAGGATTAAGATTTCCAGTAGAAGATGAAGAAGGTCCTCTAAAAGGAAATTGAGGGAGTGTTGGAATAAAACCAAGAAGAGAGTGCCTAGAAGAAGAAGGACCACTAGGAGAGCCAGATGGAGTTTACATAGGAGTAGGAATGGAAGCATTCAATGCACGGTATCCAGGTGGTAGTGTTGGAGTGACGTTGGGCATTCACGGTGTGTTGATGGGAGCAATACTAACCGTAGTAAACCCGGTTGGAACACTCGTAGTATCTGTGAGATGGGCCATTTCGGGAGGGACGGTAAAGTGATAAGCAGTGGTCAATGATACTGTATCTGGACTAGATATTTCAGAGATCACAGGTGGGTTGATCTCATAAATCACAGGTGAACCTGGACCAAAAAGGTCCCGTCGGAAAACACTTGTAGACCAAAAAAGATCTTGGCCTTCTATGCCTGGAAAGGGTCCAACTGGTGATCTAGAAGACGTAACAACTAGGTCTCCGGAAGAGTTCAATCGCATAAACTGTCGCTCAGAATCACAGTGAAGTCGAAAGTCCTCTCGAGTATTTGTAATTCGAAAATGTTCTAGAGAGTCAGTTCGTTCCACGTGTGGTGTGGTGATGACCGTGACTTCACTTTGCCGAGGAGAGCCCTCAGGTGTACTTGTAGGAAAGGGTTGAGAACCTTCCAGATGCTCTGGAGAAAAACCTTGCATTCTACGTGCACGACGTGGAGGAGCTATTGTAAATGAGTGACAAAATTCATGAAGAAAATCTTACAGTCAACTTCGATAAACAAACAACACGCGCTAGTAAACAAAATCTAGGAAGCAACACCAAGCAAACAAGACCTTCTAATTCCAAAGCCACTAGTTGGTGATGAAATCCAACGTCACAACAACGAGACGTGAAGGGGCTGGGCTAGGGTGGAAAAGTTACACTGACGACCTGCTTAACGGACTTACACCCTGGTGCAAGCTCCCACACATAATCATGGGTATACCCTCCAAGGAGCCCGAGTGAGTTTGGTCAACGTCAATTCCAGGTACCGTGAAGACTTTC